>JBBPBS010000203.1:0-23488 GCA_037974835.1 Cicer judaicum
TAGGGAGGTCGAAAATGACCTAAAATTTCATCCAATGACACAAACACACCAATTGGATGCACAAGCTTTGTTAGAAACCCTAATTGAACAAGAATAAGCCTAGGGAGAACGAAAATGACCTAATTGTTCATCCAATCACACAAACACACCAATTGGATGCACAAGATTGGTTAGAAACCCTAATTGGACAAGAATAAGCCTAGGGAGAAAGAAAATGACATAATTGTTCATCCAATGACACAAACACACCTATTGGATGCACAAGATTGGTTAGAAACCCTAATTGGACAAGAATAAGCATAGGGAGGTCGAAAATGACCTAAACGTTCATCCAATGATACAAACACCTCTATTGGATGCACAAGATTTGTTAGAAACCCTAATTGGACCAGAATAAGCCTAGGGAGGTCGAAAATGACCTAAAAGTTCATCCAATGACACAAACACACCTATTGGATGAAGAAGATTAGTTAGAAAACCTAATTGGACAAGAATAAGCCTAGGGAGGTCGAAAATGACCTAAAAGTTCATCCAATGACACCAACACAAAGATTTGTTAGAAATCCTAATTGGAAAAGAATAAGCCTAGGGAGGTCGAAAATGACCTAAAATTTCATCCAATGACACAAACACACCAATTGGATGCACAAGATTGGTTAGAAACCCTAATTGGAAAAGAATAAGCCTAGGGAGAAAGAAAATGACATAATTGTTCATGCAATGACACAAACACACCTATTGGATGCACAAGATTGGTTAGAAACCCTAATTGGACAAGAATAAACCTAGGGAGAAAGAAAATGACATAATTGTTCATCTAATGACACAAACACACCTATTGGATGCACAAGATTGGTTAGAAACCCTAATTGGACCAGAATAAGCCTAGGGAGGTCGAAAATAACCTAAAAGTTCATCCAATGACACAAACACACCTATTGGATGCACAAGATTAGTTAGAAAACCTAATTGGACAAGAATAAGCCTAGGGAGGTCGAAAATGACCTAAAAGTTCATCCAATGACACAAACACAAAGATTTGTTAGAAACCCTTATTGGACAAGAATAAGCCTAGGGAGGTCGAAAATGACCTAAAATTTCATCTAATGACACAAACACACCAATTGGATGCACAAGCTTTGTTAGAAACCCTAATTGGACAAGAATAAGCCTAGGGAGAACGAAAATGACCTAATTGTTCATCCAATCACACAAACACACCTATTGGATGCACAAGATTGGTTAGAAACCCTAATTGGACCAGAATAAGCCTAGGGAGGTCGAAAATGACCTAAAAGTTCATCCAATGACACAAACACACCTATTGGATGCACAAGATTAGTTAGAAAACCTAATTGGACAAGAATAAGTCTAGGGAGGTCGAAAATGACCTAAAAGTTCATCCAATGACACCAACACAAAGATTTGTTAGAAACCCTAATTGGACAAGAATAAGCCTAGGGAGGTTGAAAATGACCTAAAATTTCATCTAATGACACAAACACACCAATTGGATGCACAAGCTTTGTTAGAAACCCTAATTGGACAAGAATAAGCCTAGGGAGAACGAAAATGACCTAATTGTTCATCCAATCACACAAACACACCTATTGGATGCACAAGATTGGTTAGAAACCCTAATTGGACAATAATAAGCATAGGGAGGTCGAAAATGACCTAAACGTTCATCCAATGATACAAACACCCCTATTGGATGCACAAGATTTGTTAGAAACCCTAATTGGACCAGAATAAGCCTACGGAGGTCGAAAATGACCTAAAAGTTCATCCAATGACACAAACACACCTATTGGATGCACAAGATTAGTTAGAAAACCTAAATGGACAAGAATAAGCCTAGGGAGGTCGAAAATGACCTAAAAGTTCATCCAATGACACCAACACAAAGATTTGTTAGAAACCCTAATTGGACAATAATAAGCCTAGGGAGGTCGAAAATGACCTAAAATTTCATCCAATGACACAAACACACCAATTGGATGCACAAGCTTTGTTAGAAACCCTAATTGGACAAGAATAAGCCTAGGGAGAACGAAAATGACCTAATTGTTCATCCAATGACACAAACACACCTATTGGATGCACAAGATTGGTTAGAAACCCTAATTGGACAATAATAAGCATAGGGAGGTCGAAAATGACCTAAAGGTTCATCCAATGATACAAACACACCTATTGGATGCACAAGATTTGTTAGAAACCCTAATTAGACCAGAATAAGCCTAGGGAGGTCGAAAATGACCTGAAAGTTCATCCAATGACACAAACACACCTATTGGATGCACAAGATTTGTTTGAAACCCTAATTGGACAAGAATAAGCCTAAGGAGGACAGAAATGACCTAATTGTTCATCCAATGACACAAACACACCTATTGGATGCACATGATTAGTTAGAAACCCTAATTGGACAAGAATAAGCCTAGGGAGAAAGAAAATGACATAATTGTTCATCCAATGACACAAACACGCCTATTGGATGCACAAGATTGGTTAGAAACCCTAATTGGACAACAATAAGCATAGGGAGGTCGAAAATGACCTAAATGTTCATCCAATGATACAAACACCTCTATTGGATGCACAAGATTTGTTAGAAACCCTAATTGGACCAGAATAAGCCTAGGGAGGTCGAAAATGACCTAAAAGTTCATCCAATGACACAAACACACCTATTGGATGCACAAGATTAGTTAGAATACCTAATTGGACAAGAATAAGCCTAGGGAGGTCGAAAATGACCTAAAAGTTCATCCAATGACACCAACACAAAGATTTGTTAGAAACCCTAATTGGACAAGAATAAGCCTAGGGAGGTCGAAAATGACCTAAAATTTCATCCAATGACACAAACACAACAATTGGATGCACAAGATTGGTTAGAAACCCTAATTGGACAAGAATAAGCCTAGGGAGAAAGAAAATGACATAATTGTTCATCCAATGACACAAACACACCTATTGGATGCACAAGATTGGTCAGAAACCCTAATTGGACAAAAATAAGCATAGGGAGGTCAAAATGACCTACACATTCATCCAATGATACAAACACCTCTATTGGATGCACAAGATTTGTTAGAAACCCTAATTGGACCAGAATAAGCCTAGGGAGGTCGAAAATGACCTAAAAGTTCATCCAATGACACAAACACACCTATTGGATGCACAAGACTAGTTAGAAAACCTAATTGGACAAGAAGAAGCCTAGGGAGGTCGAAAATGACCTAAAAGTTCATCCAATGACACCAACACAAAGATTTGTTAGAAACCCTAATTGGACAAGAATAAGCCTAGGGAGGTCGAAAATGACCTAAAATTTCATCCAATGACACAAACACACCAATTGGATGCACAAGCTTTGTTAGAAACCCTAATTGAACAAGAATAAGCCTAGGGAGAACGAAAATGACCTAATTGTTCATCCAATCACACAAACACACCAATTGGATGCACAAGATTGGTTAGAAACCCTAATTGGACAAGAATAAGCCTAGGGAGAAAGAAAATGACATAATTGTTCATCCAATGACACAAACACACCTATTGGATGCACAAGATTGGTTAGAAACCCTAATTGGACAAGAATAAGCATAGGGAGGTCGAAAATGACCTAAACGTTCATCCAATGATACAAACACCTCTATTGGATGCACAAGATTTGTTAGAAACCCTAATTGGACCAGAATAAGCCTAGGGAGGTCGAAAATGACCTAAAAGTTCATCCAATGACACAAACACACCTATTGGATGTACAAGATTAGTTAGAAAACCTAATTGGACAAGAATAAGCCTAGGCAGGTCGAAAATGACCTAAAAGTTCATCCAATGACACCAACTCAAAGATTTGTTAGAAACCCTAATTGGACAAGAATAAGCCTAGGGAGGTCGAAAATGACCTAAAATTTCATCCAATGACACAAACACACCAATTGGATGCACAAGATTGGTTAGAAACCCTAATTGGACAAGAATAAGCCTAGGGAGAAAGAAAATGACATAATTGTTCATCCAATGACACAAACACACCTATTGGATGCACAAGATTGGTTAGAAACCCTAATTGGACAAGAATAAACATAGGGAGGTCGAAAATGACCTAAACGTTCATCCAATGATACAAACACCTCTATTGGATGCACAAGATTTGTTAGAAACCCTAATTGGACCAGAATAAGCCTAGGGAGGTCGAAAATGACCTAAAAGTTCATCCAATGACACAAACACACCTATTGGATGCACAAGATTAGTTAGAAAACCTAATTGGACAAGAATAAGACTAGGGAGGTCGAAAATGACCTAAAAATTCATCCAATGACACAAACACACCAATTGGATGCACAAGATTGGTTAGAAACCCTAATTGGACAAGAATAAGCCTAGGGAGAAAGAAAATGACATATTTGTTCATCTAATGACACAAATTCACCTATTGGATGCACAAGATTGGTTAGAAACCCTAATTGGACAAGAATAAGCATAGGGAGGTCGAAAATGACCTAAAAGTTCATCCAATGACACCAACACAAAGAATTGTTAGAAACCCTAATTGGACAAGAATAAGCCTAGGGAGAAAGAAAATGACATAATTGTTCATCCAATGACACAAACACACCTATTGGATGCACAAGATTAGTTAGAAAACCTAATTGGACAAGAATAAGCCTAGAGAGGTCGAAAATGACCTAAAAGTTCATCCAATGACACCATCACAAAGATTTGTTAGAAACCCTAATTGGACAAGAATAAGCCTAGGGAGTTCGAAAATGACCTAATTGTTCATCCAATGACAGAAACACACCTATTGGATGCACTAGATTGGTTAGAAACCCTAATTGGACAAGAATAAGCCTAGGGAGAAAGAAAATGACATATTTGTTCATCTAATGACACAAATTCACCTATTGGATGCACAAGATTGGTTAGAAACCCTAATTGGACAAGAATAAGCATAGGGAGGTCGAAAATGACCTAAACGGTCATCCAATGATTCAAACACCTCTATTGGATGCACAAGATTTGTTAGAAACCCTAATTGGACCAGAATAAGCCTAGGGAGGCCGAAAATGACCTAAAAGTTCATCCAATGACACAAACACACCTATTGTATGCACAAGATTTGTTTGAAACCCTAATTGGACAAGAATAAGCCTAGGGAGAAAGAAAATGACCTAATTGTTCATCCAATGACACAAACACACCTATTGGATGCACAAGATTAGTTAGAAAACCTAATAGGACAAGAATAAGCCTATGGAGGTCGAAAATGACCTAAAAGTTCATCCAATGACACCAACACAAAGATTTGTTAGAAACCCTAATTGGACAAGAATAAGCCTAGGGAGGTCGAAAATGACCTAAAATTTCATCCAATGACCCAAACACACCAATTGGATGCACAAGATTGGTTAGAAACCCTAATTGGACAAGAATAAGCCTAGGGAGAAAGAAAATGACATAATTGTTCATCCAATGACACAAACACACCTATTGGATGCACAAGATTGGTTAGAATCCCTAATTGGACAAGAATAAGCATAGGGAGGTCGAAAATAACCTACACGTTCATCCAATGATACAAACACCTCTATTGGATTCACAAGATTTGTTAGAAACCCTAATTGGACCAGAATAAGCCAAGGGAGGTCGAAAATGACGTAAAAGTTCATCCAATGACACAAACACACCTATTGGATGCACAAGATTAGTTAGAAAACCTAATTGGACAAGAATAAGCCTAGGGAGGTCGAAAATGACCTAAAAGTTCATCCAATGACAACAACACAAAGATTTGTTAGAAACCCAAATTGGACAAGAATAAGCCTAGGGAGGTCGAAAATGACCTAAAATTTCATCCAATGACACAAACACACCAATTGGATGCACAAAGATTTGTTAGAAACCCTAATTGGACAAGAATAAGCCAAGGGAGGTCGAAAATGACCTAAAATTTCATCCAATGACACAAACACACCAATTGGATGCACAAGATTGGTTAGAAACCCTAATTGGACAAGAATAAGCCTAGGGAGAAAGAAAATGACATAATTGTTCATGCAATGACACAAACACACCTATTGGATGCACAAGATTGGTTAGAAACCCTAATTGGACAAGAATAAGCATAGGGAGGTCGAAAATGACCTAAACGTTCATCCAATGATACAAACACCTCTATTGGATGCACAAGATTTGTTATAAACCCTAATTGGACCAGAATAAGCCTAGGGAGGTCGAAAATGACCTAAAAGTTCATCCAATGACACAAACACACCTATTGGATGCACAAGATTAGTTAGAAAACCTAATTGGACAAGAATAAGCCTAGGGAGGTCGAAAATGACCTAAAAGTTCATCCAATGACACCAACACAAAGATTTGTTAGAAACCCTAATTGGACCAGAATAAGCCTAGGGAGGTCGAAAATGACCTAAAATTTCATCTAATGACACAAACACACCAATTGGATGCACAAGCTTTGTTAGAAACCCTAATTGGACAAGAATAAGCCTAGGGAGAACGAAAATGACCTAATTGTTCATCCAATCACACAAACACACCTATTGGATGCACAAGATTGGTTAGAAAACCTAATTGGACAAGAATAAGCCTAGGGAGGTCGAAAATGACCTAAAAGTTCATCCAATGACACCAACACAAAGATTTGTTAGAAACCCAAATTGGACAAGAATAAGCCTAGGGAGGTCGAAAATGACCTAAAATTTCATCCAATGACACCAACTCAAATATTTGTTAGAAACCCTAATTGGACAAGAATAAGCCTAGGGAGGTCGAAAATGACCTAAAATTTCATCCAATGACACAAACACACCAATTGGATGCACAAGATTGGTTAGAAACCCTAATTGGACAAGAATAAGCCTAGGGAGAAAGAAAATGACATAATTGTTCATCCAATGACACCAACACACCTATTGGATGCACAAGATTGGTTAGAAACCCTAATTGGACAAGAATAAGCATAGGGAGGTCGAAAATGACCTAAACGTTCATCCAATGATACAAACACCTCTATTGGATGCACAAGATTTGTTAGAAACCCTAATTGGACCAGAATAAGCCTAGGGAGGTCGAAAATGACCTAAAAGTTCATCCAATGACATAAACACACCTATTGGATGCACAAGATTAGTTAGAAAACCTAATTGGACAAGAATAAGCCTAGGGAGGTCGAAAATGACCTAAAAGTTCATCCAATGACACCAACACAAAGATTTGTTAGAAACCCTAATTGGACAAGAATAAGCCTAGGGAGGTCGAAAATGACCTAAAATTTCATCCAATGACACAAACACACCAATTGGATGCACAAGATTGGTTCGAAACCCTAATTGGACAAGAATAAGCCTAGGGAGAAAGAAAATGACATAATTGTTCATCCAATGACACAAACACACCTATTGGATGCACAAGATTGGTTAGAAACCCTAATTGGACAAGAATAAGCATAGGGAGGTCGAAAATGACCGAAACGTTCATCCAATGATACAAACACCTCTATTGGATGCACAAGATTTGTTAGAAACCCTAATTGGACCAGAATAAGCCTAGGGAGGTCGAAAATGACCTAAAAGTTCATCCAATGACACAAACACACCTATTGGATGCACAAGATTAGTTAGAAAACCTAATTGGACAAGAATAAGACTAGGGAGGTCGAAAATGACCTAAAAATTCATCCAATGACACCAACACAAATATTTGTTAGAAACCCTAATTGGACAAGAATAAGCCTAGGGAAGTCGAAAATGACCTAAAATTTCATCCAATGACACAAACACACCAATTGGATGCACAAGATTGGTTAGAAACCCCAATTGGACAAGAATAAGCATAGGGAGGTCGAAAATGACCTAAACGTTCATCCAATGATACAAACACCTCTATTGGATGCACAAGATTTGTTAGAAACCCTAATTGGACCAGAATAAGCCTAGGGAGGTCGAAAATGACCTAAAAGTTCATCCAATGACACAAACACACCAATTGGATGCACAAGATTGGTTAGAAACCCTAATTGGACAAGAATAAGCATAGGGAGGTCGAAAATGACCTAAACGTTCATCCAATGATACAAACACCTCTATTGGATGCACAAGATTTGTTAGAAACCCTAATTGGACAAGAATAAGCCTAGGGAGGTCGAAAATGACCTAAAAGTTCATCCAATGACACAAACACACCTATTGGATGCACAAGATTAGTTAGAAAACCTAATTGGACAAGAATAAGCCTAGGGAGGTCGAAAATGACCTAAAAGTTCATCCAATGACACCAACACAAAGATTTGTTAGAAACCCTAATTGGACCAGAATAAGCCTAGGGAGGTCGAAAATGACCTAAAATTTCATCTAATGACACAAACACACCAATTGGATGCACAAACTTTGTTAGAAACCCTAATTGGACAAGAATAAGCCTAGGGAGAACGAAAATGACCTAATTGTTCATCCAATCACACAAACACACCTATTGGATGCACAAGATTGGTTAGAAAACCTAATTGGACAAGAATAAGCCTAGGGAGGTCGAAAATGACCTAAAAGTTCATCCAATGACACCAACACAAAGATTTGTTAGAAACCCAAATTGGACAAGAATAAGCCTAGGGAGGTCGAAAATGACCTAAAATTTCATCCAATGACACCAACACAAATATTTGTTAGAAACCCTAATTGGACAAGAATAAGCCTAGGGAGGTCGAAAATGACCTAAAATTTCATCCAATGACACAAACATACCAATTGGATGCACAAGATTGGTTAGAAACCCTAATTGGACAAGAATAAGCCTAGGGAGAAAGAAAATGACGTAATTGTTCATCCAATGACACAAACACACCTATTGGATGCACAAGATTGGTTAGAAACCCTAATTGGACAAGAATAAGCATAGGGAGGTCGAAAATGACCTAAACGTTCATCCAATGATACAAACACCTCTATTGGATGCACAAGATTTGTTAGAAACCCTAATTGGACCAGAATAAGCCTAGGGAGGTCGAAAATGACCTAAAAGTTCATCCAATGACACAAACACACCTATTGGATGCACAAGATTAGTTAGAAAACCTAATTGGACAAGAATAAGCCTAGGGAGGTCGAAAATGACCTAAAAATTCATCCAATGACACAAACACACCAATTGGATGCACAAGATTGGTTAGAAACCCTAATTGGACAAGAATAAGCCTAGGGAGAAAGAAAATGACATATTTGTTCATCTAATGACACAAATTCACCTATTGGATGCACAAGATTGGTTAGAAACCCTAATTGGACAAGAATAAGCATAGGGAGGTCGAAAATGACCTAAAAGTTCATCCAATGACACCAACACAAAGATTTGTTAGAAACCCTAATTGGACAAGAATAAGCCTAGGGAGAAAGAAAATGACATAATTGTTCATCCAATGACACAAACACACCTATTGGATGCACAAGATTAGTTAGAAAACCTAATTGGACAAGAATAAGCCTAGGGAGGTCGAAAATGACCTAAAAGTTCATCCAATGACACCAACACAAAGATTTGTTAGAAACCCTAATTGGACAAGAATAAGCCTAGGGAGGTCGAAAATGACCTAATTGTTCATCCAATGACAGAAACACACCTATTGGATGCACTAGATTGGTTAGAAACCCTAATTGGACAAGAATAAGCCTAGGGAGAAAGAAAATGACATATTTGTTCATCTAATGACACAAATTCACCTATTGGATGCACAAGATTGGTTAGAAACCCTAATTGGACAAGAATAAGCATAGGGAGGTCGAAAATGACCTAAACGGTCATCCAATGATTCAAACACCTCTATTGGATGCACAAGATTTGTTAGAAACCCTAATTGGACCAGAATAAGCCTAGGGAGGCCGAAAATGACCTAAAAGTTCATCCAATGACACAAACACACCTATTGGATGCACAAGATTTGTTTGAAACCCTAATTGGACAAGAATAAGCCTAAGGAGGACGGAAATGACCTAATTGTTCATCCAATGACACAAACACACCTATTGGATGCACAAGATTAGTTAGAAAACCTAATAGGACAAGAATAAGCCTAGGGAGGTCGAAAATGACCTAAAAGTTCATCCAATGACACCAACACAAAGATTTGTTAGAAACCCTAATTGGACAAGAATAAGCCTAGGGAGGTCGAAAATGACCTAAAATTTCATCCAATGACACAAACACACCAATTGGATGCACAAGATTGGTTAGAAACCCTAATTGGACAAGAATAAGCCTAGGGAGAAAGAAAATGACATAATTGTTCATCCAATGACACAAACACACCTATTGGATGCACAAGATTGGTTAGAATCCCTAATTGGACAAGAATAAGCATAGGGAGGTCGAAAATAACCTACACGTTCATCCAATGATACAAACACCTCTATTGGATTCACAAGATTTGTTAGAAACCCTAATTGGACCAGAATAAGCCAAGGGAGGTCGAAAATGACGTAAAAGTTCATCCAATGACACAAACACACCTATTGGATGCACAAGATTAGTTAGAAAACCTAATTGGACAAGAATAAGCCTAGGGAGGTCGAAAATGACCTAAAAGTTCATCCAATGACACCAACACAAAGATTTGTTAGAAACCCAAATTGGACAAGAATAAGCCTAGGGAGGTCGAAAATGACCTAAAATTTCATCCAATGACACCAACACAAATATTTGTTAGAAACCCTAATTGGACAAGAATAAGCCTAGGGAGGTCGAAAATGACCTAAAATTTCATCCAATGACACAAACATACCAATTGGATGCACAAGATTGGTTAGAAACCCTAATTGGACAAGAATAAGCCTAGGGAGAAAGAAAATGACATAATTGTTCATCCAATGACACAAACACACCTATTGGATGCACAAGATTGGTTAGAAACCCTAATTGGACAAGAATAAGCATAGGGAGGTCGAAAATGACCTAAACGTTCATCCAATGATACAAACACCTCTATTGGATGCACAAGATTTGTTAGAAACCCTAATTGGACCAGAATAAGCCTAGGGAGGTCGAAAATGACCTAAAAGTTCATCCAATGACACAAACACACCTATTGGATGCACAAGATAAGTTAGAAAACCTAATTGGACAAGAATAAGCCTAGGGAGGTCAAAAATGACCTAAAAGTTCATCCAATGACACCAACACAAAGATTTGTTAGAAACCCTAATTGGACAAGAATAAGCCTAGGGAGGTCGAAAATGACCTAAAATTTCATCCAATGACACAAACACACCAATTGGATGCACAAGTTTGGTTAGAAACCCTAATTGGACAAGAATAAGCCTAGGGAGAAAGAAAATGACATAATTGTTCATCCAATGACACAAACACACCTATTGGATGCACAAGATTGGTTAGAAACCCTAATTGGACAAGAATAAGCATAGGGAGGTCGAAAATGACCTAAACGTTCATCCAATGATACAAACACCTCTATTGGATGCACAAGATTTGTTAGAAACCCTAATTGGACCAGAATAAGCCTAGGGAGGTCGAAAATGACCTAAAAGTTTATCCAATGACACAAACACACCTATTGGATGCACAAGATTAGTTAGAAAACCTAATTGGACAAGAATAAGCCTAGGGCGGTCGAAAATGACCTAAAAGTTCATCCAATGACACCAACACAAAGATTTGTTAGAAACCCAAATTGGACAAGAATAAGCCTAGGGAGGTCGGAAATGACCTAAAATTTCATCCAATGACACAAACACACCAATTGGATGCACATGATTGGTTAGAAACCCTAATTGGACAAGAATAAGCATAGGGAGGTCGAAAATGACCTAAACGTTCATCCAATGATACAAACAACTCTATTGGATTCACAAGATTTGTTAGAAACCCTAATTGGACCAGAATAAGCCTAGGGAGGTCGAAAATGACCTAAAAGTTCATCCAATGACACAAACACACCTATTGGATGCACAAGATTGGTTCGAAACCCTAATTTGACAAGAATAAGCATAGGGAGGTCGAAAATGACCTAAACGTTCATCCAATGATACAAACACCTCTATTGGATGCACAAGATTTGTTAGAAACCCTAATTGGACCAGAATAAGCCTAGGGAGGTCAAAAATGACCTAAAAGTTGACACAAACACACCTATTGGATGCACAAGATTAGTTAGAAAACCTAATTCGACATGAATAAGCCTAGGGAGGTCGAAAATGACCTAAAAATTCATCCAATGACACCAACACAAATTTTTGTTACAAACCCTAATTGGACAAGAATAAGCCTAGGGAGGCCGAAAATGACCTAAAATTTCATCCAATGACACAAACACACCAATTGGATGCACAAGATTGGTTAGAAACCCTAATTGGACAAGAATAAGCCTAGGGAGAAAGAAAATGACATAATTGTTCATCCAATGACACAAACACACCTATTGGATGCACAAGATTGGTTAGAAACCCTAATTGGACAAGAATAAGCATAGGGAGGTCGAAAATGACCTAAACGTTCATCCAATGATACAAACACCTCTATTGGATGCACAAGATTTGTTAGAAACCCTAATTGGACCAGAATAAGCATAGGGAGGTCGAAAATGACCTAAAAGTTCATCCAATGACACAAACACACCTATTGGATGCACAAGATTAGTTAGAAAACCTAATTGGACAAGAATAAGCCTAGGGAGGTCGAAAATGACCTAAAAGTTCATCCAATGACACCAACACAAAGATTGGTTAGAAACCCTAATTGGACAAGAATAAGCCTAGGGAGGTCGAAAATGACCTAAAATTTCATCCAATGACACAAACACACCAATTGGATGCACAAGTTTGGTTAGAAACCCTAATTGGACAAGAATAAGTCTAGGGAGAAAGAAAATGACATAATTGTTCATCCAATGACACAAACACACCTATTGGATGCACAAGATTGGTTAGAAACCCTAATTGGACAAGAATAAGCATAGGGAGGTCGAAAATGACCTAAACGTTCATCCAATGACACAAACACCTCTATTGGATGCACAAGATTTGTTAGAAACCCTAATTGGACCAGAATAAGCCTAGGGAGGTCGAAAATGACCTAAAAGTTCATCCAATGACACAAACACACCTATTGGATGCACAAGATTAGTTAGAAAACCTAATTGGAAAAGAATAAGCCTAGGGAGGTCGAAAATGACCTAAAAGTTCATCCAATGACACCAACACAAAGATTTGTTAGAAACCCTAATTGGACAAGAATAAGCCTAGGGAGGTCAAAAATGACCTAAAATTTCATCCAATGACACAAAAACACCAATTGGATGCACAAGATTGGTAAGAAACCCTAATTGGACAAGAATAAGCATGGGGAGGTCGAAAATGACCTAAAGTTCATCCAATGATACAAACACCTCTATTGGATGCACAAGATTTGTTAGAAACCCTAATTGGACCAGAATAAGCCTAGGGAGGTCGAAAATGACCTAAAAGTTGACACAAACACACCTATTTGATGCACAAGATTAGTTAGAAAACCTAATTGGACAAGAATAAGCCTAGGGAGGTCGAAAATGACATAAAAGTTCATCCAATGACACCCACACAAATATTTGTTAGAAACCCTAATTAGACAAGAATAAGCCTAGGGAGGTCGAAAATGACCTAAAATTTCATCCAATGACAAAAACACACCAATTGGATGCACAAGATTGGTTAGAAACCCTAATTGGACAAGAATAAGCCTAGGGAGAAAGAAAATGACATAATTGTTCATCCAATGACACCAACACACCTATTGGATGCACAAGATTGGTTAGAAACCCTAATTGGACAAGAATAAGCATAGGGAGGTCGAAAATCACCTAAACGTTCATCCAATGATACAAACACCTCTATTGGATGCACAAGATTTGTTAGAGACCCTAATTGGACCAGAATAAGCCTAGGGAGGTCGAAAATGACCTAAAAGTTCATCCAATGACACAAACACACCTATTGGATGCACAAGATTAGTTAGAAAACCTAATTGGACAAGAATAAGCCTAGGGAGGTCGAAAATGACCTAAAAGTTCATCCAATGACACCAACACAAAGATTTGTTAGAAACCCTAATTGGACAAGAATAAGCCTAGGGAGGTTGAAAATGACCTAAAATTTCATCTAATGACACAAACACACCAATTGGATGCACAAGCTTTGTTAGAAACCCTAATTGGACAAGAATAAGCCTAGGGAGAACGAAAATGACCTAATTGTTCATCCAATCACACAAACACACCTATTGGATGCACAAGATTGGTTAGAAAACCTAATTGGACAAGAATAAGCCTAGGGAGGTCGAAAATGACCTAAAAGTTCATCCAATGACACCAACACAAAGATTT
Source organism: Cicer judaicum (assembly GCA_037974835.1). Lineage (NCBI taxonomy): Eukaryota > Viridiplantae > Streptophyta > Magnoliopsida > Fabales > Fabaceae > Cicer > Cicer judaicum. Next base: position 14,405 of record JBBPBS010000203.1, read on the forward strand.
GTTAGAAACCCAAATTGGACAAGAATAAGCCTAGGGAGGTCGAAAATGACCTAAAATTTCATCCAATGACACCAACTCAAATATTTGTTAGAAACCCTAATTGGACAAGAATAAGCCTAGGGAGGTCGAAAATGACCTAAAATTTCATCCAATGACACAAACACACCAATTGGATGCACAAGATTGGTTAGAAACCCTAATTGGACAAGAATAAGCCTAGGGAGAAAGAAAATGACATAATTGTTCATCCAATGACACAAACACACCTATTGGATGCACAAGATTGGTTAGAAACCCTAATTGGACAAGAATAAGCATAGGGAGGTCGAAAATGACCTAAAAGTTCATCCAATGACACAAACACACCTATTGGATGCACAAGATTAGTTAGAAAACCTAATTGGACAAGAATAAGCCTAGGGAGGTCGAAAATGACCTAAAAGTTCATCCAATGACACCAACACAAAGATTTGTTAGAAACCCTAATTGGACAAGAATAAGCCTAGGGAGGTCGAAAATGACCTAAAATTTCATCCAATGACACAAACACACCTATTGGATGCACAAGATTGGTTAGAAACCCTAATTGGACAAGAATAAGCATAGGGAGGTCGAAAATGACCTAAACGGTCATCCAATGATTCAAACACCTCTATTGGATGCACAAGATTTGTTAGAAACCCTAATTGGACCAGAATAAGCCTAGGGAGGTCGAAAATGACCTAAAAGTTCATCCAATGACACAAACACACCTATTGGATGCACAAGATTTGTTTGAAACCCTAATTGGACAAGAATAAGCCTAAGGAGGACAGAAATGACCTAATTGTTCATCCAATGACACAAACACACCTATTGGATGCACATGATTAGTTAGAAACCCTAATTGGACAAGAATAAGCCTAGGGAGAAAGAAAATGACATATTTGTTCATCCAATGACACAAACACACGTATTGGATGCACAAGATTCGTTAGAAACCCTAATTGGACAAGAATAAGCCTAGGAAGGATGGAAATGATCTAATTGTTCATCCAATGACACAAACACACCTATTGGAAGCACAAGATTAGTTAGAAACCCTAATTGGACAAGAATAAGCCTAGGAAGAAAGAAAATGACATAATTGTTCATCCAATGACACAAACACACCTATTGGATGCACAAGATTCGTTAGAAACCCTAATTGGACAAGAATAAGCATAGGGAGGTCGAAAATGACCTAAACGTTCATTCAATGATACAAACACCTCTATTGGATGCACAAGATTTGTTAGAAACCCTAATTGGACCAGAATAAGCCTAGGGAGGTCGAAAATGACCTAAAAGTTCATCCAATGACACAAACACACCTATTGGATGCACAAGATTAGTTAGAAAACCTAATTGGAAAAGAATAAGCCTAGGGAGGTCGAAAATGACCTAAAAGTTCATCCAATGACACCAACACAAAGATTTCTTAGAAACCCTAATTGGACAAGAATAAGCCTAGGGAGGTCGAAAATGACCTAAAATTTCTTCCAATGACACAAACACACCAATTGGATGCACAAGATTGGTTAGAAACCCTAATTAGACAAGAATAAGCATGGGGAGGTCAAAAATGACTTAAAGTTCATCCAATGATACAAACACCTCTATTGGATGCACAAGATTTGTTAGAAACCCTAATTGGACAAGAATAAGCCTAGGGAGGTCGAAAATGACCTAAAAGTTCATCCAATGACACAAACACACCTATTGGATGCACAAGATTAGTTAGAAAACCTAATTGGAAAAGAATAAGCCTAGGGAGGTCGAAAATGACCTAAAAGTTCATCCAATGACACCAACACAAAGATTTGTTAGAAACCCTAATTGGACAAGAATAAGCCTAGGGAGGTCGAAAATGACCTAAAATTTCATCCAATGACACAAAAACACCAATTGGATGCACAAGATTGGTTAGAAACCCTAATTGGACAAGAATAAGCATGGGGAGGTCGAAAATGACCTAAAGTTCATCCAATGATACAAACACCTCTATTGGATGCACAAGATTTGTTAGAAACCCTAATTGGACCAGAATAAGCCTAGGGAGGTCGACAATGACCTAAAAGTTGACACAAACACACCTATTTGATGCACAAGATTAGTTAGAAAACCTAATTGGACAAGAATAAGCCTAGGGAGGTCGAAAATGACATAAAAGTTCATCCAATGACACCAACACAAATATTTGTTAGAAACCCTAATTAGACAAGAATAAGCCTAGGGAGGTCGAAAATGACCTAAAAGTTCATCCAATGACACCAACACAAAGATTTGTTAGAAACCCAAATTGGACAAGAATAAGCCTAGGGAGGTCGAAAATGACCTAAAATTTCATCCAATGACACCAACACAAATATTTGTTAGAAACCCTAATTGGACAAGAATAAGCCTAGGGAGGTCGAAAATGACCTAAAATTTCATCCAATGACACAAACACACCAATTGGATGCACAAGATTGGTTAGAAACCCTAATTGGACAAGAATAAGCCTAGGGAGAAAGAAAATGACATAATTGTTCATCCAATGACACAAACACACCTATTGGATGCACAAGATTGGTTAGAAACCCTAATTGGACAAGAATAAGCATAGGGAGGTCGAAAATGACCTACACGTTCATCCAATGATACAAACACCTCTATTGGATGCACAAGATTTGCTAGAAACCCTAATTGGACCAGAATAAGCCTAGGGAGGTCGAAAATAACCTAAAAGTTTATCCAATGACACAAACACACCTATTGGATGCACAAGATTAGTTAGAAAACCTAATTGGACAAGAATAAGCCTAGGGAGGTCGAAAATGACCTAAAAGTTCATCCAATGACACAAACACACCTATTGGATGCACAAGATTAGTTAGAAAACCTAATTGGACAAGAATAAGCCTAGGGAGGTCGAAAATGACCTAAAAATTCATCCAATGACACCAACACAAATATTTGTTAGAAACCCTAATTGGACAAGAATAAGCCTAGGGAGGTCAAAAATGACCTTAAATTTCATCCAATGACACAAACACACCAATTGGATGCACAAGATTGGTTAGAAACCCTAATTGGACAAGAATAAGCCTAGGGAGAAAGAAAATGACATAATTGTTCATCCAATGACACAAACACACCTATTGGATGCACAAGATTGGTTAGAAACCCTAATTGGACAAGAATAAGCATAGGGAGGTCGAAAATGACCTAAACGTTCATCCAATGATACAAACACCTCTATTGGTTGCACAAGATTTGTTAGAAACCCTAATTGGACCAGAATAAGCCTAGGGAGGTCGAAAATGACCTAAAAGTTCATCCAATGACACAAACACACCTATTGGATGCACAAGATTAGTTAGAAAACCTAACTGGACAAGAATAAACCTAGGGAGGTCGAAAATGACCTAAAAGTTCATCCAATGACACCAACACAAAGATTTGTTAGAAACCCTAATTGGACAAGAATAAGCCTAGGGAGGTCGAAAATGACCTAAAATTTCATCCAATGACACAAACACACCTATTGGATCCACATGATTAGTTAGAAACCCTAATTGGACAAGAATAAGCCTAGGGAGAAAGAAAATGACATAATTGTTCATCCAATGACACAAACACACCTATTGGATGCACAAGATTGGTTAGAAACCCTAATTGGACAAGAATAAGCATAGGGAGGTCGAAAATGACCTAAACGTTCATCCAATGATACAAACACCTCTATTGGATGCACAAGATTTGTTAGAAACCCTAATTGGACCAGAATAAGCCTAGGGAGGTCGAAAATGACCTAAAAGTTCATCCAATGACACAAACACACCTATTGGATGCACAAGATAAGTTAGAAAACCTAATTGGACAAGAATAAGCCTAGGGAGGTCAAAAATGACCTAAAAGTTCATCCAATGACACCAACACAAAGATTTGTTAGAAACCCTAATTGGACAAGAATAAGCCTAGGGAGGTCGAAAATGACCTAAAATTTCATCCAATGACACAAACACACCAATTGGATGCACAAGTTTGGTTAGAAACCCTAATTGGACAAGAATAAGCCTAGGGAGAAAGAAAATGACATAATTGTTCATCCAATGACACAAACACACCTATTGGATGCACAAGATTGGTTAGAAACCCTAATTGGACAAGAATAAGCATAGGGAGGTCGAAAATGACCTAAACGTTCATCCAATGATACAAACACCTCTATTGGATGCACAAGATTTGTTAGAAACCCTAATTGGACCAGAATAAGCCTAGGGAGGTCGAAAATGACCTAAAAGTTTATCCAATGACACAAACACACCTATTGGATGCACAAGATTAGTTAGAAAACCTAATTGGACAAGAATAAGCCTAGGGCGGTCGAAAATGACCTAAAAGTTCATCCAATGACACCAACACAAAGATTTGTTAGAAACCCAAATTGGACAAGAATAAGCCTAGGGAGGTCGGAAATGACCTAAAATTTCATCCAATGACACAAACACACCAATTGGATGCACATGATTGGTTAGAAACCCTAATTGGACAAGAATAAGCATAGGGAGGTCGAAAATGACCTAAACGTTCATCCAATGATACAAACACCTCTATTGGATGCACAAGATTTGTTAGAAACCCTAATTGGACCAGAATAAGCCTAGGGAGGTCGAAAATAACCTAAAAGTTCATCCAATGACACAAACACACCTATTGGATGCACAAGATTGGTTAGAAACCCTAAATTGGACAAGAATAAGCATAGGGAGGTCGAAAATGACCTAAACGTTCATCCAATCATACAAACACCTCTGTTGGATGCACAAGATTTGTTAGAAACCCTAATTGGACCAGAATAAGCCTAGGGAGGTCGAAAATGACCTAAAAGTTCATCCGATGACACAAACACACCAATTGGATGCACAAGATTGGTTAGAAACCCCAATTGGACAAGAATAAGCATAGGGAGGTCGAAAATGACCTAAACGTTCATCCAATGATACAAACACCTCTATTGGATGCACAAGATTTGTTAGAAACCCTAATTGGACCAGAATAAGCCTAGGGAGGTCGAAAATAACCTAAAAGTTCATCCAATGACACAAACACACCTATTGGATGCACAAGATTAGTTAGAAAACCTAATTGGACAAGAATAAGACTAGGGAGGTCGAAAATGACCTAAAAATTCATCCAATGACACCAACACAAATATTTGTTAGAAACCCTAATTGGACAAGAATAAGCCTAGGGAAGTCGAAAATGACCTAAAATTTCATCCAATGACACAAACACACCAATTGGATGCACAAGATTGGTTAGAAACCCTAATTGGACAAGAATAAGCCTAGGGAGAAAGAAAATGACATAATTGTTCATCCAATGACACAAACACACCTATTGGATGCACAAGATTCGTTAGAAACCCTAATTGGACAAGAATAAGCATAGGGAGGTCGAAAATGACCTAAAAGTTCATCCAATGACACAAACACACCTATTGGATGCACAAGATTAGTTAGAAAACCTAATTGGACAAGAATAAGCCTAGGGAGGTCGAAAATGACCTAAAAGTTCATCCAATGACACCAACACAAAGATTTGTTAGAAACCCTAATTGGACAAGAATAAGCCTAGGGAGGTCGAAAATGACCTAAAATTTCATCCAATGACACAAACACACCAATTGGATGCACAAGTTTGGTTAGAAACCCTAATTGGACAAGAATAAGCCTAGGGAGAAAGAAAATGACAAGATTTGATAGAAATCCTAATTGGAAAAGAATAAGGCTAGGGAGGTCGAAAATGACCTAAAAGTTCATCCAATGACACAAACACACCTATTGGATGCACAAGATTAGTTAGAAAACCTAATTGGACAAGAATAAGTCTAGGGAGGTCGAAAATGACCTAAAAGTTCATCCAATGACACCAACACAAAGATTTGTTAGAAACCCTAATTGGACAAGAATAAGCCTAGGGAGGTTGAAAATGACCTAAAATTTCATCTAATGACACAAACACACCAATTGGATGCACAAGCTTTGTTAGAAACCCTAATTGGACAAGAATAAGCCTAGGGAGAACGAAAATGACCTAATTGTTCATCCAATCACACAAACACACCTATTGGATGCACAAGATTGGTTAGAAAACCTAATTGGACAAGAATAAGCCTAGGGAGGTCGAAAATGACCTAAAAGTTCATCCAATGACACCAACACAAAGATTTGTTAGAAACCCAAATTGGACAAGAATAAGCCTAGGGAGGTCGAAAATGACCTAAAATTTCATCCAATGACACCAACACAAATATTTGTTAGAAACCCTAATTGGACAAGAATAAGCCTAGGGAGGTCGAAAATGACCTAAAATTTCATCCAATGACACAAACACACCAATTGGATGCACAAGATTGGTTAGAAACCCTAATTGGACAAGAATAAGCCTAGGGAGAAAGAAAATGACATAATTGTTCATCCAATGACACAAACACACCTATTGGATGCACAAGATTGGTTAGAAACCCTAATTGGACAAGAATAAGCATAGGGAGGTCGAAAATGACCTACACGTTCATCCAATGATACAAACACCTCTATTGGATGCACAAGATTTGCTAGAAACCCTAATTGGACCAGAATAAGCCTAGGGAGGTCGAAAATAACCTAAAAGTTTATCCAATGACACAAACACACCTATTGGATGCACAAGATTAGTTAGAAAACCTAATTGGACAAGAATAAGCCTAGGGAGGTCGAAAATGACCTAAAAGTTCATCCAATGACACAAACACACCTATTGGATGCACAAGATTAGTTAGAAAACCTAATTGGACAAGAATAAGCCTAGGGAGGTCGAAAATGACCTAAAAATTCATCCAATGACACCAACACAAATATTTGTTAGAAACCCTAATTGGACAAGAATAAGCCTAGGGAGGTCAAAAATGACCTAAAATTTCATCCAATGACACAAACACACCAATTGGATGCACAAGATTGGTTAGAAACCCTAATTGGACAAGAATAAGCCTAGGGAGAAAGAAAATGACATAATTGTTCATCCAATGACACAAACACACCTATTGGATGCACAAGATTGGTTAGAAACCCTAATTGGACAAGAATAAGCATAGGGAGGTCGAAAATGACCTAAACGTTCATCCAATGACACAAACACACCTATTGGATGCACAAGATTAGTTAGAAAACCTAATTGGACAAGAATAAGCCTAGGGAGGTCGAAAATGACCTAAAAGTTCATCCAATGACACCAACACAAAGATTTGTTAGAAACCCTAATTGGACAAGAATAAGCCTAGGGAGGTCGAAAATGACCTAAAATTTCATCCAATGACACAAACACACCTATTGGATGCACAAGATTGGTTAGAAACCCTAATTGGACAAGAATAAGCCTAGGGAGAAAGAAAATGACATAATTGTTCATCCAATGACACAAACACACCTATTGGATGCACAAGATTCGTTAGAAACCCTAATTGGACAAGAATAAGCATAGGGAGGTCGAAAATGACCTAAACGTTCATTCAATGATACAAACACCTCTATTGGATGCACAAGATTTGTTAGAAACCCTAATTGGACCAGAATAAGCCTAGGGAGGTCGAAAATGACCTAAAAGTACATCCAATGACACAAACACACCTATTGGATGCACAAGATTAGTTAGAAAACCTAATTGGACAAGAATAAGCCTAGGGAGGTCGAAAATGACCTAAAAGTTCATCCAATGACACCAACACAAAGATTTGTTAGAAACCCTAATTGGACAAGAATAAGCCTAGGGAGGTCGAAAATGACCTAATTGTTCATCCAATGACAGAAACACACCTATTGGATGCACAAGATTGGTTAGAAACCCTAATTGGACAAGAATAAGCCTAGGGAGAAAGAAAATGACATATTTGTTCATCTAATGACACAAACACACCTATTGGATGCACAAGATTGGTTAGAAACCCTAATTGGACAAGAATAAGCATAGGGAGGTCGAAAATGACCTAAACGGTCATCCAATGATTCAAACACCTCTATTGGATGCACAAGATTTGTTAGAAACCCTAATTGGACCTGAATAAGCCTAGGGAGGCCGAAAATGACCTAAAAGTTCATCCAATGACACAAACACACCTATTGGATGCACAAGATTTGTTTGAAACCCTAATTGGACAAGAATAAGCCTAAGGAGGACGGAAATGACCTAATTGTTCATCCAATGACACAAACACACCTATTGGATGCACAAGATTAGTTAGAAAACCTAATTGGACAAGAATAAGCCTAGGGAGGTCGAAAACGACCTAAAAGTTCATCCAATGACACCAACACAAAGATTTGTTAGAAACCCTAATTGGACAAGAATAAGCCTAGGGAGGTCGAAAATGACCTAAAATTTCATCCAATGACACAAACACACCAATTGGATGCACAAGATTGGTTAGATACCCTAATTGGATAAGAATAAGCCTAGGGAGAAAGAAAATGACATAATTGTTCATCCAATGACACAAACACACCTATTGGATGCACAAGATTGGTTAGAAACCCTAATTGGACAAGAATAAGCATAGGGAGGTCGAAAATAACCTACACGTTCATCCAATGATACAAACACCTCTATTGGATGCACAAGATTTGTTAGAAACCCTAATTGGACCAGAATAAGCCTAGGGAGGTCGAAAATGACCTAAAAGTTCATCCAATGACACAAACACACCTATTGGATGCAGAAGATTAGTTAGAAAACCTAATTGGACAAGAATAAGCCTAGGGAGGTCGAAAATGACCTAAAAGTTCATCCAATGACACCAACACAAAGATTTGTTAGAAACCCTAATTGGACAAGAATAAGCCTAGGGAGGTCGAAAATGACCTAAAATTTCATCCAATGACACAAACACACCAATTGGATGCACAAGATTGGTTAGAAACCCTAATTGGACATGAATAAGCCTAGGGAGAATGAAAATGAAATAATTGTTCATGCAATGACACAAACACACCTATTGGATGCACAAGATTGGTTAGAAACCCTAATTGGACAAGAATAAGC
>JBBPBS010000203.1:23498-54711 GCA_037974835.1 Cicer judaicum
CAAACACCTCTATTGGATGCACAAGATTTGTTAGAAACCCTAATTGGACCAGAATAAGCCTAGGGAGGTCGAAAATGACCTAAAAGTTCATCCAATGACACAAACACACCTATTGGATGCAGAAGATTAGTTAGAAAACCTAATTGGACAAGAATAAGCCTAGGGAGGTCGAAAATGACCTAAAAGTTCATCCAATGACACCAACACAAAGATTTGTTAGAAACCCTAATTGGACAATTATAAGCCTAGGGAGGTCGAAAATGACCTAAAATTTCATCCAATGACACAAACACACCAATTGGATGCACAAGATTGGTTAGAAACCCTAATTGGACATGAATAAGCCTAGGGAGAATGAAAATGAAATAATTGTTCATGCAATGACACAAACACACCTATTGGATGCACAAGATTGGTTAGAAACCCTAATTGGACAAGAATAAGCATAGGGAGGTCGAAAATGACCTAAACGTTCATCCAATGATTCAAACACCTCTATTGGATGCACAAGATTTGTTAGAAACCCTAATTGGACCAGAATAAGCCTAGGGAGGTCGAAAATGACCTAAAAGTTCATCCAATGACACAAACACACCTATTGGATGCACAAGATTAGTTAGAAAACCTAATTGGACAAGAATAAGTCTAGGGAGGTCGAAAATGACCTAAAAGTTCATCCAATGACACCAACACAAAGATTTGTTAGAAACCCTAATTGGACAAGAATAAGCCTAGGGAGGTTGAAAATGACCTAAAATTTCATCTAATGACACAAACACACCAATTGGATGCACAAGCTTTGTTAGAAACCCTAATTGGACAAGAATAAGCCTAGGGAGAACGAAAATGACCTAATTGTTCATCCAATCACACAAACACACCTATTGGATGCACAAGATTGGTTAGAAACCCTAATTGGACAATAATAAGCATAGGGAGGTCGAAAATGACCTAAAGGTTCATCCAATGACACAAACACACCTATTGGATGCACAAGATTTGTTAGAAACCCTAATTGGACCAGAATAAGCCTAGGGAGGTCGAAAATGACCTGAAAGTTCATCCAATGACACAAACACACCTATTGGATGCACAAGATTTGTTTGAAACCCTAATTGGACAAGAATAAGCCTAAGGAGGACAGAAATGACCTAATTGTTCATCCAATGACACAAACACACCTATTGGATGCACATGATTAGTTAGAAACCCTAATTGGACAAGAATAAGCCTAGGGAGAAAGAAAATGACATAATTGTTCATCCAATGACACAAACACGCCTATTGGATGCACAAGATTGCTTAGAAACCCTAATTGGACAACAATAAGCATAGGGAGGTCGAAAATGACCTAAATGTTCATCCAATGATACAAACACCTCTATTGGATGCACAAGATTTGTTAGAAACCCTAATTGGACCAGAATAAGCCTAGGGAGGTCGAAAATGACCTAAAAGTTCATCCAATGACACAAACACACCTATTGGATGCACAAGATTAGTTAGAAAACCTAAATGGACAAGAATAAGCCTAGGGAGGTCGAAAATGACCTAAAAGTTCATCCAATGACACCAACACAAAGATTTGTTAGAAACCCTAATTGGACAATAATAAGCCTAGGGAGGTCGAAAATGACCTAAAATTTCATCCAATGACACAAACACACCAATTGGATGCACAAGCTTTGTTAGAAACCCTAATTGGACAAGAATAAGCCTAGGGAGAACGAAAATGACCTAATTGTTCATCCAATGACACAAACACACCTATTGGATGCACAAGATTGGTTAGAAACCCTAATTGGACAATAATAAGCATAGGGAGGTCGAAAATGACCTAAAGGTTCATCCAATGATACAAACACACCTATTGGATGCACAAGATTTGTTAGAAACCCTAATTAGACCAGAATAAGCCTAGGGAGGTCGAAAATGACCTGAAAGTTCATCCAATGACACAAACACACCTATTGGATGCACAAGATTTGTTTGAAACCCTAATTGGACAAGAATAAGCCTAAGGAGGACAGAAATGACCTAATTGTTCATCCAATGACACAAACACACCTATTGGATGCACATGATTAGTTAGAAACCCTAATTGGACAAGAATAAGCCTAGGGAGAAAGAAAATGACATAATTGTTCATCCAATGACACAAACACGCCTATTGGATGCACAAGATTGCTTAGAAACCCTAATTGGACAACAATAAGCATAGGGAGGTCGAAAATGACCTAATTGTTCATCCAATGATACAAACACCTCTATTGGATGCACAAGATTGGTTAGAAACCCTAATTGGACCAGAATAAGCCTAGGGAGGTCGAAAATGACCTAAAAGTTCATCCAATGACACAAACACACCTATTGGATGCACAAGATTAGTTAGAAAACCTAATTGGAAAAGAATAAGCCTAGGGAGGTCGAAAATGACCTAAAAGTTCATCCAATGACACCAACACAAAGATTTGTTAGAAACCCTAATTGGACAAGAATAAGCCTAGGGAGGTCAAAAATGACCTAAAATTTCATCCAATGACACAAAAACACCAATTGGATGCACAAGATTGGTAAGAAACCCTAATTGGACAAGAATAAGCATGGGGAGGTCGAAAATGACCTAAAGTTCATCCAATGATACAAACACCTCTATTGGATGCACAAGATTTGTTAGAAACCCTAATTGGACCAGAATAAGCCTAGGGAGGTCGAAAATGACCTAAAAGTTGACACAAACACACCTATTTGATGCACAAGATTAGTTAGAAAACCTAATTGGACAAGAATAAGCCTAGGGAGGTCGAAAATGACATAAAAGTTCATCCAATGACACCCACACAAATATTTGTTAGAAACCCTAATTAGACAAGAATAAGCCTAGGGAGGTCGAAAATGACCTAAAATTTCATCCAATGACAAAAACACACCAATTGGATGCACAAGATTGGTTAGAAACCCTAATTGGACAAGAATAAGCCTAGGGAGAAAGAAAATGACATAATTGTTCATCCAATGACACCAACACACCTATTGGATGCACAAGATTGGTTAGAAACCCTAATTGGACAAGAATAAGCATAGGGAGGTCGAAAATCACCTAAACGTTCATCCAATGATACAAACACCTCTATTGGATGCACAAGATTTGTTAGAGACCCTAATTGGACCAGAATAAGCCTAGGGAGGTCGAAAATGACCTAAAAGTTCATCCAATGACACAAACACACCTATTGGATGCACAAGATTAGTTAGAAAACCTAATTGGACAAGAATAAGCCTAGGGAGGTCGAAAATGACCTAAAAGTTCATCCAATGACACCAACACAAAGATTGGTTAGAAACCCTAATTGGACAAGAATAAGCCTAGGGAGAAAGAAAATGACATAATTGTTCATCCAATGACACAAACACACCTATTGGATGCACAAGATTGGTTAGAAACCCTAATTGGACAAGAATAAGCATAGGGAGGTCGAAAATAACCTACACGTTCATCCATTGATACAAACACCTCTATTGGATGCACAATATTTGTTAGAAACCCTAATTGGACCAGAATAAGCCTAGGGAAGTCGAAAATGACCTAAAAGTTCATCCAATGACACAAACACACCTATTGGATGCACAAGATTAGTTAGAAAACCTAATTGGACAAGAATAAGCCTAGGGAGGTCGAAAATGACCTAAAAGTTCATCCAATGACACCAACACAAAGATTTGATAGAAACCCTAATCGGACAAGGATAAGCCTAGGGAGGTCGAAAATGACCTAATTGTTCATCCAATGACACAAACACACCAATTGGATGCACAAGCTTTGTTAGAAACCCTAATTGGACAAGAATAAGCCTAGGGACAACGAAAATGACATAATTGTTCATCCAATGACACAAACACACCTATTGGATGCACAAGATTAGTTAGAAAACCAAATTGGACAAGAATAAGCCTGGGGAGGTCGAAATTGACCTAAAAGTTCATCCAATGACACCAACACAAAGATTTGTTAGAAACCCTAATTGGACAAGAATAAGCATAGGGAGGTCGAAAATAACCTACACGTTCATCCAATGATACAAACACCTCTATTGGATGCACAAGATTTGTTAGATACCCAAATTGGACAAGAATAAGCCTAGGGAGGATGGAAATGACCTAATTGTTCATCCAATGACACAAACACACCTATTGGATGCACAAGATTGGTTAGAAACCCTAATTGGACAAGAATAAGCCTAGGGAGGATGGAAATGACCTAATTGTTCATCCAATGACACAAACACACCTATTGGATGCACAAGATTAGTTAGAAACCCTAATTGGACAAGAATAAGCCTGGGGAGGACGAAAATGACATAAAAGTTCATCCAATGACACCAACACAAAGATTGGTTAAAAACCCTAATTGGACAAGGATAAGCCTAGGGAGGACGAAAATAACCTAAAAGTTCATCCAATGACACAATCACAACTATTGGATGACCAATATTTGTTAGAAACCCTAATTGGACAAGAATAAGCCTAGGGAGGTCGAAAATGACCTAATTGTTCATCCAATGAAACAAACACACCTATTGGATGCACAAGATTGGTTAGAAACCCTAATTGGAAAAGAATAAGCCTAGGGAGGTCGAAAATGACCTAATTGTTCATCCAATGACACAAACACACCTATTGGATGCACAAGATTAGTTAGAAACCCTAATTGGACAAGAATAAGCCTGGGGAGGTCGAAAATGACATAAAAGTTCATCCAATGACACCAACACAAAGATTGGTTAAAAACCCTAATTGGACAAGGATAAGCCTAGGGAGGACGAAAATAACCTAAAAGTTCATCCAATGACACAATCACAACTATTGGATGACCAATATTTGTTAGAAACCCTAATTGGACAAGAATAAGCCTAGGGAGGTCGAAAATGACCTAATTGTTCATCCAATGAAACAAACACACCTATTGGATGCACAAGATTGGTTAGAAACCCTAATTGTAAAAGAATAAGCCTAGGGAGGTCGAAAATGACCTAATTGTTCATCCAATGACATAAACACAAGTATTGGATGCACAAGATTGGTTAAAAACCCTAATTGGACAAGAATAAGCCTAGGGAGAACGAAAATGACCTAAAAGTTCATCCAATGACACAAACACACCTATTGGATGCACAAGATTGGTTTGAAACCCTAATTGGACAAGAATAAGCCTAGGGAGGTTGAAAATGACCTAAATGTTCATCCAATGACACAAACACACCTATTGGATGCACAAGATTGGTTAGAAACCCTAATTGGACAAGAATAAGCCTAGGGAGGTCGAAAATGACCCAATTGTTCATCCAATAACACAAACACACCTATTGGATTCACATGATTGGTTAGAAACCCTAATTGGACAAGAATAAGCCTAGGGAGGTCGAAAATGACCTAATTGCTCATCCAATGACACAAACACACCTATTGGATGCACAAGATTTGTTAGAAACCCTAATTGGACAAGAATAAGCCTAGGGAGAACGAAAATGACATAATTGTTCATCCAATGACACAAACACACCTATTGGATGCACAAGATTGGTTAGAAACCCTAATTGGACAAGAATAAGCATAGGGAGGTCGAAAATGACCTAAAGGTTCATCCAATGATACAAACACACCTATTGGATGCACAAGATTTGTTAGAAACCCTAATTGGACCAGAATAAGCCCAGGGAGGTCGAAAATGACCTGAAAGTTCATCCAATGACACAAACACACCTATTGGATGCACAAGATTTGTTTGAAACCCTAATTGGACAAGAATAAGCCTAAGGAGGACAGAAATGACCTAATTGTTCATCCAATGACACAAACACACCTATTGGATGCACATGATTAGTTAGAAACCCTAATTGGACAAGAATAAGCCTAGGGAGAACGAAAATGACCTAATTGTTCATCCAATCACACAAACACACCTATTGGATGCACAAGATTGGTTAGAAACCCTAATTGGACAATAATAAGCATAGGGAGGTCGAAAATGACCTAAAGGTTCATCCAATGATACAAACACACCTATTGGATGCACAAGATTTGTTAGAAACCCTAATTGGACAAGAATAAGCCTAGGGAGGTCGAAAATGACCTGAAAGTTCATCCAATGACACAAACACACCTATTGGATGCACAAGATTTGTTTGAAACCCTAATTGGACAAGAATAAGCCTAAGGAGGACAGAAATGACCTAATTGTTCATCCAATGACACAAACACACCTATTGGATGCACATGATTAGTTAGAAACCCTAATTGGACAAGAATAAGCCTAGGGAGAAAGAAAATGACATATTTGTTCATCCAATGACACAAACACACGTATTGGATGCACAAGATTCGTTAGAAACCCTAATTGGACAAGAATAAGCCTAGGAAGGATGGAAATGACCTAATTGTTCATCCAATGACACAAACACACCTATTGGAAGCACAAGATTAGTTAGAAACCCTAATTGGACAAGAATAAGCCTAGGGAGAAAGAAAATGACATAATTGTTCATCCAATGACACAAACACACCTATTGGATGCACAAGATTCGTTAGAAACCCTAATTGGACAAGAATAAGCATAGGGAGGTCGAAAATGACCTAAACGTTCATTCAATGATACAAACACCTCTATTGGATGCACAAGATTTGTTAGAAAACCTAATTGGACCAGAATAAGCCTAGGGAGGTCGAAAATGACCTAAAAGTTCATCCAATGACACAAACACACCTATTGGATCCACAAGATTAGTTAGAAAACCTAATTGGAAAAGAATAAGCCTAGGGAGGTCGAAAATGACCTAAAAGTTCATCCAATGACACCAACACAAAGATTTGTTAGAAACCCTAATTGGACAAGAATAAGCCTAGGGAGGTCGAAAATGACCTAAAATTTCATCCAATGACACAAACACACCAATTGGATGCACAAGATTGGTTAGAAACCCTAATTAGACAAGAATAAGCATGGGGAGGTCAAAAATGACCTAAAGTTCATCCAATGATACAAACACCTCTATTGGATGCGCAAGATTTGTTAGAAACCCTAATTGGACCAGAATAAGCCTAGGGAGGTCGAAAATGACCTAAAAGTTCATCCAATGACACAAACACAGCTATTGGATGCACAAGATTGGTTAGAAACCCTAATTGGACAAGAATAAGCATAGGGAGGTCGAAAATGACCTAATTGTTCATCCAAATTACACAAAAACACCAATTGGATGCACAAGATTGGTTAGAAACCCTAATTGGACAAGAATAAGCCTAGGGAGAAAGAAAATGACATAATTGTTCATCCAATGACACAAACACACCTATTGGATGCACAAGATTGGTTAGAAACCCTAATTGGACAAGAATAAGCATAGGGAGGTCGAAAATAACCTACACGTTCATCCATTGATACAAACACCTCTATTGGATGCACAATATTTGTTAGAAACCCTAATTGGACCAGAATAAGCCTAGGGAAGTCGAAAATGACCTAAAAGTTCATCCAATGACACAAACACACCTATTGGATGCACAAGATTAGTTAGAAACCCTAATTGGACAAGAATAAGCCTAGGGACAACGAAAATGACATAATTGTTCATCCAATGACACAAACACACCTATTGGATGCACAAGATTAGTTAGAAAACCAAATTGGACAAGAATAAGCCTGGGGAGGTCGAAATTGACCTAAAAGTTCATCCAATGACACCAACACAAAGATTTGTTAGAAACCCTAATTGGACAAGAATAAGCATAGGGAGGTCGAAAATAACCTACACGTTCATCCAATGATACAAACACCTCTATTGGATGCACAAGATTTGTTATATACCCAAATTGGACAAGAATAAGCCTAGGGAGGATGGAAATGACCTAATTGTTCATCCAATAACACAAACACACCTATTGGATGCACAAGATTGGTTTGAAACCCTAATTGGACAAGAATAAGCCTAGGGAGGTCGAAAATGACCTAATTGTTCATCCAATGAAACAAACACACCTATTGGATGCACAAGATTGGTTAGAAACCCTAATTGGACAAGAATAAGCCTAGGAAGGATGGAAATGACCTAATTGTTCATCCAATGACACAAACACACCTATTGGATGCACAAGATTAGTTAGAAACCCTAATTGGACAAGAATAAGCCTGGGGAGGTCGAAAATGACATAAAAGTTCATCCAATGACACCAACACAAAGATTGGTTAAAAACCCTAATTGGACAAGGATAAGCTTAGGGAGGACGAAAATAACCTGAAAGTTCATCCAATTACACAAACAGAACTATTGGATGCACAATATTTGTTAGAAACCCTAATTGGGCAAGAATAAGCCTAGGGAGGTCGAAAATGACCTAAATGTTCATCAAATGACATAAACACAAGTATTGGATGCACAAGATTGGTTAGAAACCCTAATTGGACAAGAATAAGCATAGGGAGGTCGAAAATGACCTAATTGTTCATCCAATGAAACAAACACACCTATTGGATGCACAAGATTGGTTAGAAACCCTAATTGTAAAAGAATAAGCCTAGGGAGGTCGAAAATGACTTAAAGGTTCATCCAATGATACAAACACACCTATTGGATGCACAAGATTGGTTAGAAACCCTAATTGGACAAGAATAAGCCTAGGAAGGATGGAAATGACCTAATTGTTCATCCAATGACACAAACACACCTATTGGATGCACAAGATTAGTTAGAAACCCTAATTGGACAAGAATAAGCCTGGGGAGGTCGAAAATGACATAAAAGTTCATCCAATGACACCAACACAAAGATTGGTTAAAAACCCTAATTGGACAAGGATAAGCTTAGGGAGGACGAAAATAACCTGAAAGTTCATCCAATTACACAAACAGAACTATTGGATGCACAATATTTGTTAGAAACCCTAATTGGGCAAGAATAAGCCTAGGGAGGTCGAAAATGACCTAAATGTTCATCAAATGACATAAACACAAGTATTGGATGCACAAGATTGGTTAGAAACCCTAATTGGACAAGAATAAGCATAGGGAGGTCGAAAATGACCTAAAACTTCATCCAATGACACAAACACACCTATTGCATGCAGAAGATTTGTTAGAAACCCTAATTGGACAAGAATAAGCCGAGGGAGGTCGAAAATGACCTAAAACATCATCTAATGACACAAACACACCTATTGAATGCACAAGATTTGTTTGAAACCCTAATTGGACAAGAATAAGCCTAGGGAGGATGGAAATGACCTAATTGTTCATCCAATGACACAAACACACCTATTGGATGCACAAGATTTGTTTGAAACCCTAATTGGACAAGAATAAGCCTAGGGAGGATGGAAATGACCTAATTGATCATCCAATGACACAAACACACCTATTGGATGCACAAGATTGGTTTGAAACCCCAAATGGACAAGAATAAGCCTAGGGAGGTCGAAAATGACCTAATTGTTCATCCAATGAAACAAACACACCTATTGGATGCACAAGATTGGTTAGAAACCCTAATTGGACAAGAATAAGCCTAGGGAGGTCGAAAATGACCTAATTGTTCATCCAATGAAACAAACACACCTATTGGATGCACAAGATTGGTTAGAAACCCTAATTGGAAAAGAATAAGCCTAGGGAGGTCGAAAATGACCTAAATGTTCATCCAATGACATAAACACACCTACTGTATGCATAAGATTTGTTGGAAACCCTAATTGGACAAGAATAAGCCTAGGGAGGTCGAAAATGACCTAAAAGTTAATCCAATGACACAAACACACCTATTGGATGCACAAGATTTGTTAGAAACTCTAATTGGACAAGAATAAGCATAGGGAGGTTCAAAATAACCTAAAGGTTCACCCAACGATACAAACACACCTATTGGATGCACAAGATTTGTGAGAAACCCTAATTGGACCAGAATAAGCCTAGGGAGGTCGAAAATGACCTAAAAGTTCATCCAATGACACAAACACACCTATTGGATGCACAAGATTTGTTTGAAACCCTAATTGGACAAGAATAAGCCTAGGGAGGACGGAAATGACCTAATTGTTCATCCAATGACACAAACACACCTATTGGATGCACAAGATTTGTTAGAAACCCTAATTGTACAAGAATAAGCCTAGGGAGAACGAAAATGACATAATTGTTCATCCAATGACACAAACACACCTATTGGATGCACAAGATTTTTTGAAACCATAATTGGACAAGAATAAGCCTAGGGAGGTCGAAAATGACCTAAAAGTTCATCAAATGACACAAACACACCTATTGGATGCACAAGATTTGTTAGAAACCCTAATTTGACAGGAATAAGCCTAGGGAGGACGAAAATGACCTAATTGTTGATCCAATGACACAAACACACCTATTGGATGCACAAGATTGGTTAGAAACCCTAATTGGACAAGAATAAACCTAGGGACGTCAAAAATGACCTAAATGTTCATCCAATGACACCCAGACAAGTATTGGATGCACAAGATTGGTTAAAAACCCTAATTGGACAAGGATAAGCCTAGGGAGGACGAAAATAACCTAAAAGTTCATCCAATGACACAAACAAATCTATTGAATGCACAATATATGTTAGAAACCCTAATTAGGCAAGAATAAGCATAGGGAGGTCGAAAATGACCTAAATGTTCATCCAATGACATAAACACAAGTATTGGATGCACAAGATTGGTTAGAAACCCTAATTGGGCAAGAATAAGCAAAGGGAGGTCGAAAATGACCTAAAACTTCATCCAATGACACAAACACACCTATTGGATGCACAAGATTTGTTAGAAACCCTAATTGTACAAGAATAAGCCGAGGGAGGTCGAAAATGACCTAAATGTTCATCCAATGACACAAACACACCTATTGGATGCACAAGATTTGTTTGAAACCCTAATTGGACAAGAATAAGCCTAGGGAGGATGGAAATGACCTAATTGTTCATCCAATGACACAAACACACCTATTGGATGCACAAGATTAGTTAGAAACCCTAATTGGACAAGAATAAGCCTGGGGAGGTCGAAAATGACCTTATTGTTCATCCAATGACACAAACACACCTATTGGATGCACAAGACTGGTTAGAAACCCTAAATGGACAAGAATAAGCCTAGGGAGGTCGAAAATGACCTAATTGTTCATCCAATGAAACAAACACACCTATTGGATGCACAAGATTGGTTAGAAACCCTAATTGGAAAAGAATAAGCCTAGGGAGGTCGAAAATGACCTAATTGTTCATCCAATGACACAAACACACCTATTGGATGCACAAGATTTGTCTGAAACCCTAATTGGACAAGAATAAGTCTTGGGAGGATGGAAATGACCTAATTGTTCATCCAATGACACAAACACACCTATTGGATGCACAAGATTTGTTTGAAACCCTAATTGGACAAGAATAAGCCGAGGGAGGTCGAAAATGACCTAAAAGTTCATCCAATGACACAAAAACATCTATTGGATGCACAAGATTTGTTTGAAACCCTAATTGGACAAGAATAAGCCTAGGGAGGATGGAAATGACCTAATTGTTCATCCAATGACACAAACACACCTATTGGATGCACAAGATTAGTTAGAAACCCTAATTGGACAAGAATAAGCCTGGGGAGGTCGAAAATGACATAAAAGTTCATCCAATGACACCAACACAAAGATTGGTTAAAAACCCTAATTGGACAAGGATAAGCCTAGGGAGGACGAAAATAACCTAAAAGTTCATCCAATGACACAATCACAACTATTGGATGACCAATATTTGTTAGAAACCCTAATTGGACAAGAATAAGCCTAGGGAGGTCGAAAATGACCTAATTGTTCATCCAATGAAACAAACACACCTATTGGATGCACAAGATTGGTTAGAAACCCTAATTGGACAAGAATAAGCCTAGGGAGGTCGAAAATGACCTAATTGTTCATCCAATGAAACAAACACACCTATTGGATGCACAAGATTGGTTAGAAACCCTAATTGGAAAAGAATAAGCCTAGGGAGGTCGAAAATGTCCTAAATGTTCATCCAATGACATAAACACACCTACTGTATGCATAAGATTTGTTGGAAACCCTAATTGGACAAGAATAAGCCTAGGGAGGTCGAAAATGACCTAAAAGTTAATCCAATGACACAAACACACCTATTGGATGCACAAGATTTGTTAGAAACTCTAATTGGACAAGAATAAGCATAGGGAGGTTCAAAATAACCTAAAGGTTCACCCAACGATACAAACACACCTATTGGATGCACAAGATTTGTGAGAAACCCTAATTGGACCAGAATAAGCCTAGGGAGGTCGAAAATGACCTAAAAGTTCATCCAATGACACAAACACACCTATTGGATGCACAAGATTTGTTTGAAACCCTAATTGGACAAGAATAAGCCTAGGGAGGACGGAAATGACCTAATTGTTCATCCAATGACACAAACACACCTATTGGATGCACAAGATTGGTTAGAAACCCTAATTGGACAAGAATAAGCCTAGGGAGGTCGAAAATGACCTAATTGTTCATCCAATGAAACAAACACAGCTATTGGATGCACAAGATTGGTTAGAAACCCTAATTGGAAAAGAATAAGCCTAGGGAGGTCGAAAATGACCTAAATATTCATCCAATGACATAAATACACCTACTGTATGCATAAGATTTGTTGGAAACCCTAATTGGACAAGAATAAGCCTCGGGAGGTCGAAAATGACCTAAAAGTTAATCCAATGACACAAACACACCTATTGGATGCACATGATTTGTGAGAAACCCTAATTGGACCAGAATAAGCCTAGGGAGGTCGAAAATGACCTAATTGTTCATCCAATGAAACAAACACACCTATTGGATGCACAAGATTGGTTAGAAACCCTAATTGGAAAAGAATAAGCCTAGGGAGGTCGAAAATGACCTAATTGTTCATCCAATGACACAAACACACCTATTGGATGCACAAGATTTGTCTGAAACCCTAATTGGACAAGAATAAGCCTAGGGATGATGGAAATGACCTAATTTTTCATCCAATGACACAAACACACCTATTGAATGCACAAGATTAGTTAGAAACCCTAATTGGACAAGAATAAGCCGAGGGAGGTCGAAAATGACCTAAAAGTTCATCCAATGTCACAAAAACAGCTATTGGATGCACAAGATTTGTTTGAAACCCTAATTGGACAAGAATAAGCCTAGGGAGGATCGAAATGACCTAATTGTTCATCCAATGACACAAACACACCTATTGGATGCACAAGATTAGTTAGAAACCCTAATTGGACAAGAATAAGCCTGGGGAGGTCGAAAATGACATAAAAGTTCATCCAATGACACCAACACAAAGATTGGTTAAAAACCCTATTTGGACAAGGATAAGCCTAGGGAGGAAGAAAATAACCTAAAAGTTCATCCAATGACACAATCACAACTATTGGATGACCAATATTTGTTAGAAACCTTAATTGGGCAAGAATAAGGCTAGGGTGGTCGAAAATGACCTAAATGTTCATCAAATGACATAAACACAAGTATTGGATGCACAAGATTGGTTAGAAACCCTAATTGGACAAGAATAAGCCTAGGGAGGTCGAAAATGACCTAAAACTTAATCCAATGACACAAACACACCTATTGGATGCACAAGATTTGTTAGAAACCCTAATTGGGCAAGAATAAGCCTAGGGAGGTCGAAAATGACCTAAAGGTTCATCCAATGACACAAACACACCTATTGGATGCACAAGATTTTTTTGAAACCCTAATTGGACAAGAATAAGCCTAGGGAGGACGGAAATGACCTAATTGTTCATCCAATGACACAAACACACCTATTGAATGCACAAGATTAGTTAGAAACCCTAATTGGACAAGAATAAGCCTGGGGAGGTCGAAACTGACCTAAAAGTTCATCCAATGACCCCAACACAAAGATTTGTTAGAAACCCTAATTGGACAAGAATAAGTCTAGGGAGCACGAAAATGACCTAATTGTTCATCCAATGACACAAACACACCTATTGGATGCACAAGATTGGTTAGAAACCCTAATTGGACAAGAATAAGCCTAGGGAGGTCGAAAATGACCTAATTGTTCATCCAATGAAACAAACACACCTATTGGATGCACAAGATTGGTTAGAAACCCTAATTGTAAAAGAATAAGCCTAGGGAGGTCGAAAATGACTTAAAGGTTCATCCAATGATACAAACACACCTATTGGATGCACAAGATTTGTTAGAAGCCCTAACTGGACCAGAATAAGCCTAGGGAGGTCGAAAATGACCTAAAAGTTCATCCAATGACACAAACACACTAATTGGATGCACAAGATTTGTTAGAAACCTAAATTGGACAAGAATAAGCCTAGGGAGAACGAAAATGACCTAATTGTTCATCCAATGACACAAACACACCTATTGGATGCACAAGATTGGTTAGAAACCCTAATTGGACTAGAATAAGCATAGGGAGGTCGAAAATGACCTAAAAGTTCATCCAATGACACAAACACACCTATTGGATGCACAAGATTTGTTTGAAACCCTAATTGGACAAGAATAAGCCTAGGGAGGATGGAAATGACCTAATTGTTCATCCAATGACACAAACACACCTATTGGATGCACAAGATTAGTTAGAAACCCTAATTGGACAAGTATAAGCCTGGGGAGGTCGAAAATGACATAAAAGTTCATCCAATGACACCAACACAAAGATTGGTTAAAAACCCTAATTGGACAAGGATAAGCCTACGGAGGACGAAAATAACCTGAAAGTTCATCCAATTACACAAACAGAACTATTGGATGCACAATATTTGTTAGAAACCCTAATTGGGCAAGAATAAGCCTAGGGAGGTCGAAAATGACCTAAATGTTCATCAAATGACATAAACACAAGTATTGGATGCACAAGATTGGTTACAAACCCTAATTGGACAAGAATAAGCATAGGGAGGTCGAAAATGACCTAAAACTTCATCCAATGACACAAACACACCTATTGCATGCAGAAGATTTGTTAGAAACCCTAATTGGACAAGAATAAGCCGAGGGAGGTCGAAAATGACCTAAAAGTTCATCTAATGACACAAACACACCTATTGAATGCACAAGATTTGTTTGAAACCCTAATTGGACAAGAATAAGCCTAGGGAGGATGGAAATGACCTAATTGTTCATCCAATGACACAAACACACCTATTGGATGCACAAGATTTGTTTGAAACCCTAATTGGACAAGAATAAGCCTAGGGAGGATGGAAATGACCTAATTGTTCATCCAATGACACAAACACACCTATTGGATGCACAAGATTGGTTTGAAACCCTAATTGGACAAGAATAAGCCTAGGGAGGTCGAAAATGACCTAATTGTTCATCCAATGAAACAAACACACCTATCAAATGCACAAGATTCGTTAGAAACCCTAATTGGACAAGAATAAGCCTAGGGAGGTCGAAAATGACCTAATTGTTCATCCAATGAAACAAACACACCTATTGGATGCACAAGATTGGTTAGAAACCCTAATTGGAAAAGAATAAGCCTAGGGTGGTCGAAAATGACCTAAATGTTCATCCAATGACATAAACACACCTACTGTATGCATAAGATTTGTTGGAAACCCTAATTGGACAATAATAAGCCTAGGGAGGTCGAAAATGACCTAAAAGTTAATCCAATGACACAAACACACCTATTGGATGCACAAGATTTGTTAGAAACTCTAATTGGACAAGAATAAGCATAGGGAGGTTGAAAATAACCTAAAGGTTCACCCAATGATACAAACACACCTATTGGATGCACAAGATTTGTGAGAAACCCTAATTGGACCAGAATAAGCCTAGGGAGGTCGAAAATGACCTAAAAGTTCATCCAATGACACAAACACACCTATTGGATGCACAAGATTGGTTAGAAACCCTAATTGGACAAGAATAAGCCTAGGGAGGTCGAAAATGACCTAATTGTTCATCCAATGAAACAAACACACCTATTGGATGCACAAGATTGGTTAGAAACCCTAATTGGAAAAGAATAAGCCTAGGGAGGTCGAAAATGACCTAAATGTTCATCCAATGACATAAACACAAGTATTGGATGCACAAGATTGGTTAGAAACCCTAATTGGACAAGAATAAGCATAGGGAGTTAGAAAATGACCTAAAAGTTCATCCAATGACACAAACACACCTATTGGATGCACAAGATTTGTTGGAAACCCTAATTGGAGAAGAATAAGCCTAGGGAGGTTGAAAATGACCTAAATGTTCATCCAATGACACAAACACACCTATTGGATGCACAAGATTTGTTAGAAACCCTAATTGGACAAGAATAAGCCTAGGGAGAACGAAAATGACATAATTGTTCATCCAATGACACAAACACACCTATTGGATGCACAAGATTTTTTGAAACCATAATTGGACAAGAATAAGCCTAGGGAGGTCGAAAATGACCTAAAAGTTCATCCAATGACACAAACACACCTATTGGATGCACAAGATTTGTTAGAAACCCTAATTGGACAAGAATAAGCCTAGGGAGAAGGAAAATGACCTAATTGTTCATCCAATGACACAAACGCACCTATTGGATGCACAAGATTTGTTAGAAACCCTAATTGGACAAGAATAAGCCTAGGGAGGAGGAAAATGACCTAATTGTTCATCCAATGACACAAACACACCTATCTGATGCACAAGATTGGTTAGAAACCCTAATTGGACTAGAATAAGCCTAGAGAGGTCGAAAATGACCTAAAAGTTCATCCAATGACACAAACACACCTATTGGATGCACAAGATTTGTTAGAAACCCTAATTGGACAAGAATAAGCCTAGGGAGGTCGAAAATGACCTACATGTTCATCCAATGACACAAACACACCTATTGGATGCACAAGATTTGTTATAAACCCTAATTGGACAAGAATAACCCTAGGGAGGACGAAAATGACCTAATTGTTCATCCAATGACACAAACGCACCTATTGGATGCACAAGATTGGTTAGAAACCCTAATTGGACAAGAATAAGCCTAGGGAGGTCGAAAATGACCTAAAAGTTCATCCAATAACACAAACACACCTATTTGATGTACAAGATTGGTTTGAAACCCTAATTGGACAAGAATAAGCCTAGGGAGGTCGAAAATGACCTAAATGTTCATCCAATGACACAAACACACCTATTGGATGCACAAGATTTGTTAGAAACCCTAATTGGACAAGAATAAGCCTAGGGAGGTCGAAAATGACCTAATTGTTCATCCAATGAAACAAACACACCTATTGGATGCACAAGATTGGTTAGAAACCCTAATTGTAAAAGAATAAGCCTAGGGAGGTCGAAAATGACCTAAAGGTTCATCCAATGATACAAACACACCTATTGGATGCACAAGATTTGTTAGAAGCCCTAACTGGACCAGAATAAGCCTAGGGAGGTCGAATATGACCTAAAAGTTCATCCAATGACACAAACACACTAATTGGATGCACAAGATTTGTTAGAAACCCAAATTGGACAAGAATAAGCCTAGGGAGAACGAAAATGACCTAATTGTTCATCCAATGACACAAACACACCTATTGGATGCACAAGATTGGTTAGAAACCCTAATTGGACTAGAATAAGCATAGGGAGGTCGAAAATGACCTAAAAGTTCATCCAATGACACAAACACACCTATTGGATGCACAAGATTTGTTTGAAACCCTAATTGGACAAGAATAAGCCTAGGGAGGATGGAAATGACCTAATTGTTCATCCAATGACACAAACACACCTATTGGATGCACAAGATTAGTTAGAAACCCTAATTGGACAAGTATAAGCCTGGGGAGGTCGAAAATGACATAAAAGTTCATCCAATGACACCAACACAAAGATTGGTTAAAAACCCTAATTGGACAAGGATAAGCCTACGGAGGACGAAAATAACCTGAAAGTTCATCCAATTACACAAACAGAACTATTGGATGCACAATATTTGTTAGAAACCCTAATTGGGCAAGAATAAGCCTAGGGAGGTCGAAAATGACCTAAATGTTCATCAAATGACATAAACACAAGTATTGGATGCACAAGATTGGTTAGAAACCCTAATTGGACAAGAATAAGCATAGGGAGGTCGAAAATGACCTAAAACTTCATCCAATGACACAAACACACCTATTGGATGCACAAGATTTGTTAGAAACCCTAATTGGACAAGAATAAGCCGAGGGAGGTCGAAAATGACCTAAATGTTCATCCAATGACACAAACACACCTATTGGATGCACAAGATTTGTTAGAAACCCTAATTGGACACGAATAAGCCTAAGGAGAACTAAAATGACCTAATTGTTCATCCAATGACACAAACACACCTATGGGATGCACAAGATTTGTTAGAAACCCTAATTGGACAAGAATAAGCATACGGAGGTCGAAAATGACCTAAATGTTCACCCAATGATACAAACACACCTATTGGATGCACAAGATTTGTGAGAAACCCTAATTGGACCAGAATATGCCTAGGGAGGTCGAAAATGACCTATAAGTTCATCCAATGACACAAACACACCTATTGGATGCACAAGATTTGTTTGAAACCCTAATTGGACAAGAATAAGCCTAGGAATGACGGAAATGACCTAATTGTTCATCCAATGACACAAACACACCTATTGGATGCACAAGATTGGTTAGAAACCCTAATTGGACAAGAATAAGCCTAGGGAGGTCGAGAATGACCTAATTGTTCATCCAATGAAACAAACACACCTATTGGATGCACAAGATTGGTTAGAAACCCTAATTGGAAAAGAATAAGCCTAGGGAGGTCGGAAATGACCTAATTGTTCATCCAATGACACAAACACACCTATTGGATGCACAAGATTTGTCTGAAACCCTAATTGGACAAGAATAAGTCTTGGGAGGAATGAAATGACCTAATTGTTCATCCAATGACACAAACACACCTATTGGATGCACAAGATTTGTTTGAAACCCTAATTGGACAAGAATAAGCCTAGGGAGGATGGAAATGACCTAATTTGTCATCCAATGACACAAACACACCTATTGAATGCACAAGATTAGTTAGAAACCCTAATTGGACAAGAATAAGCCGAGGGAGGTCGAAAATGACCTAAAAGTTCATCCAATGACACAAAAACATCTATTGGATGCACAAGATTTGTCTGAAACCCTAATTGGACAAGAATAAGCCTAGGGAGGATGGAAATGACCTAATTGTTCATCCAATGACACAAACACACCTATTGGATGCACAAGATTAGTTAGAAACCCTAATTGGACAAGAATAAGCCTGGGGAGGTCGAAAATGACATAAAAGTTCATCCAATGACACCAACACAAAGATTGGTTAAAAACCCTAATTGGACAAGGATAAGCCTAGGGAGGACGAAAATAACCTAAAAGTTCATCCAATGACACAATCACAACTATTGGATGACCAATATTTGTTAGAAACCCTAATTGGACAAGAATAAGCCTAGGGAGGTCGAAAATGACCTAATTGTTCATCCAATGAAACAAACACACCTATTGGATGCACAAGATTGGTTAGAAACCCTAATTGGAAAAGAATAAGCCTAGGGAGGTCGAAAATGACCTAATTGTTCATCCAATGACACAAACACACCTATTGGATGCACAAGATTTGTCTGAAACCCTAATTGGACAAGAATAAGCCTTGGGAGGATGGAAATGACCTAATTGTTCATCCAATGACACAAACACACCTATTGGATGCACAAGATTTGTTAGAAACCCTAATTGGACAAGAATAAGCCTAGGGAGAACGAAAATGACATAATTGTTCATCCAATGACACCAACACAAAGATTTGTTAGAAACCGTAATTGGAAGAGAATAAGCCTAGGGAGGTCGAAAATGACCTAAAATTTCATCCAATGACACAAACACACCAATTGGATGCACAAGTTTGGTTAGAAACCCTAATTGGACAAGAATAAGCCTAGGGAGAAAGAAAATGACATAATTGTTCATCCAATGACACAAACACACCTATTGGATGCACAAGATTGGTTAGAAACCCTAATTGGACAAGAATAAGCATAGGGAGGTCGAAAATGACCTAAACGTTCATCCAATGATACAAACACCTCTATTGGATGCACAAGATTTGTTAGAAACCCTAATTGGACCAGAATAAGCCTAGGGAGGTCGAAAATGACCTAAAAGTTTATCCAATGACACAAACACACCTATTGGATGCACAAGATTAGTTAGAAAACCTAATTGGACAAGAATAAGCCTAGGGCGGTCGAAAATGACCTAAAAGTTCATCCAATGACACCAACACAAAGATTTGTTAGAAACCCAAATTGGACAAGAATAAGCCTAGGGAGGTCGGAAATGACCTAAAATTTCATCCAATGACACAAACACACCAATTGGATGCACATGATTGGTTAGAAACCCTAATTGGACAAGAATAAGCATAGGGAGGTCGAAAATGACCTAAACGTTCATCCAATGATACAAACACCTCTATTGGATGCACAAGATTTGTTAGAAACCCTAATTGGACCAGAATAAGCCTAGGGAGGTCGAAAATAACCTAAAAGTTCATCCAATGACACAAACACACCTATTGGATGCACAAGATTAGTTAGAAAACCTAATTGGACAAAAATAAGACTAGGGAGGTCGAAAATGACCTAAAAATTCATCCAATGACACCAACACAAATATTTGTTAGAAACCCTAATTGGACAAGAATAAGCCTAGGGAAGTCGAAAATGACCTAAAATTTCATCCAATGACACAAACACACCAATTGGATGCACAAGATTGGTTAGAAACCCTAATTGGACAAGAATAAGCCTAGGGAGAAAGAAAATGACATAATTGTTCATCCAATGACACAAACACACCTATTGGATGCACAAGATTGGTTAGAAACCCTAATTGGACAAGAATAAGCATAGGGAGGTCGAAAATGACCTAAAAGTTCATCCAATGACACAAACACACCTATTGGATGCACAAGATTAGTTAGAAAACCTAATTGGACAAGAATAAGCCTAGGGAGGTCGAAAATGACCTAAAAGTTCATCCAATGACACCAACACAAAGATTTGTTAGAAACCCTAATTGGACAAGAATAAGCCTAGGGAGGTCGAAAATGACCTAAAATTTCATCCAATGACACAAACACACCAATTGGATGCACAAGTTTGGTTAGAAACCCTAATTGGACAAGAATAAGCCTAGGGAGAAAGAAAATGACAAGATTTGATAGAAATCCTAATTGGAAAAGAATAAGGCTAGGGAGGTCGAAAATGACCTAAAAGTTCATCCAATGACACAAACACACCTATTGGATGCACAAGATTAGTTAGAAAACCTAATTGGACAAGAATAAGTCTAGGGAGGTCGAAAATGACCTAAAAGTTCATCCAATGACACCAACACAAAGATTTGTTAGAAACCCTAATTGGACAAGAATAAGCCTAGGGAGGTCGAAAATGACCTAAAATTTCATCCAATGACACAAACACACCAATTGGATGCACAAGCTTTGTTAGAAACCCTAATTGAACAAGAATAAGCCTAGGGACAACGAAAATGACCTAATTGTTCATCCAAATTACACAAACACACCAATTGGATGCACAAGATTGGTTAGAAACCCTAATTGGACAAGAATAAGCCTAGGGAGAAAGAAAATGACATAATTGTTCATCCAATGACACAAACACACCTATTGGATGCACAAGATTGGTTAGAAACCCTAATTGGACAAGAATAAGCATAGGGAGGTCGAAAATAACCTACACGTTCATCCATTGATACAAACACCTCTATTGGATGCACAATATTTGTTAGAAACCCTAATTGGACCAGAATAAGCCTAGGGAAGTCGAAAATGACCTAAAAGTTCATCCAATGACACAAACACACCTATTGGATGCACAAGATTAGTTAGAAAACCTAATTGGACAAGAATAAGCCTAGGGAGGTCGAAAATGACCTAAAAGTTCATCCAATGACACAAACACACCAATTGGATGCACAAGATTGGTTAGAAACCCTAATTGGACAAGAATAAGCCTAGGGAGAAAGAAAATGACATAATTGTTCATCCAATGACACAAACACACCTATTGGATGCACAAGATTGGTTAGAAACCCTAATTGGACAAGAATAAGCCTAGGGAGGTCGAAAATGACCTAAAAGTTCATCCAATGACACAAACACACCTATTGGATGCACAAGATTAGTTAGAAAACCTAATTGGACAAGAATAAGCCTAGGGCGGTCGAAAATGACCTAAAAGTTCATCCAATGACACCAACACAAAGATTTGTTAGAAACCCAAATTGGACAAGAATAAGCCTAGGGAGGTCGGAAATGACCTAAAATTTCATCCAATGACACAAACACACCAATTGGATGCACATGATTGGTTAGAAACCCTAATTGGACAAGAATAAGCATAGGGAGGTCGAAAATGACCTAAACGTTCATCCAATGATACAAACAACTCTATTGGATTCACAAGATTTGTTAGAAACCCTAATTGGACCAGAATAAGCCTAGGGAGGTCGAAAATGACCTAAAAGTTCATCCAATGACACAAACACACCTATTGGATGCACAAGATTGGTTCGAAACCCTAATTTGACAAGAATAAGCATAGGGAGGTCGAAAATGACCTAAACGTTCATCCAATGATACAAACACCTCTATTGGATGCACAAGATTTGTTAGAAACCCTAATTGGACAAGAATAAGCCTAGGGAGGTCAAAAATGACCTAAAAGTTGACACAAACACACCTATTGGATGCACAAGATTAGTTAGAAAACCTAATTGGACATGAATAAGCCTAGGCAGGTCGAAAATGACCTAAAAATTCATCCAATGACACCAACACAAATTTTTGTTACAAACCCTAATTGGACAAGAATAAGCCTAGGGAGGCCGAAAATGACCTAAAATTTCATCCAATGACACAAACACACCAATTGGATGCACAAGATTGGTTAGAAACCCTAATTGGACAAGAATAAGCCTAGGGAGAAAGAAAATGA
Organism: Cicer judaicum; assembly: GCA_037974835.1. Classification (NCBI taxonomy): domain Eukaryota; kingdom Viridiplantae; phylum Streptophyta; class Magnoliopsida; order Fabales; family Fabaceae; genus Cicer; species Cicer judaicum. Next base: position 46,638 of record JBBPBS010000203.1, read on the forward strand.
CATAATTGTTCATCCAATGACACAAACACACCTATTGGATGCACAAGATTGGTTAGAAACCCTAATTGGACAAGAATAAGCATAGGGAGGTCGAAAATGACCTAAAAGTTCATCCAATGACACAAACACACCTATTGGATGCACAAGATTAGTTAGAAAACCTAATTGGACAAGAATAAGCCTAGGGAGGTCGAAAATGACCTAAAAGTTCATCCAATGACACCAACACAAAGATTTGTTAGAAACCCTAATTGGACAAGAATAAGCCTAGGGAGGTCGAAAATGACCTAAAATTTCATCCAATGACACAAACACACCTATTGGATGCACAAGATTGGTTAGAAACCCTAATTGGACAAGAATAAGCATAGGGAGGTCGAAAATGACCTAAACGGTCATCCAATGATTCAAACACCTCTATTGGATGCACAAGATTTGTTAGAAACCCTAATTGGACCAGAATAAGCATAGGGAGGTCGAAAATGACCTAAAAGTTCATCCAATGACACAAACACACCTATTGGATGCACAAGATTAGTTAGAAAACCTAATTGGACAAGAATAAGCCTAGGGAGGTCGAAAATGACCTAAAAGTTCATCCAATGACACCAACACAAAGATTTGTTAGAAACTCTAATTGGACAAGAATAAGCCTAGGGAGGTCGAAAATGACCTAAAATTTCATCCAATGACACAAACACACCAATTGGATGCACAAGTTTGGTTAGAAACCCTAATTGGACAAGAATAAGCCTAGGGAGAAAGAAAATGACATAATTGTTCATCCAATGACACAAACACACCTATTGGATGCACAAGATTGGTTAGAAACCCTAATTGGACAAGAATAAGCATAGGGAGGTCGAAAATGACCTAAACGTTCATCCAATGATACAAACACCTCTATTGGATGCACAAGATTTGTTAGAAACCCTAATTGGACCAGAATAAGCCTAGGGAGGTCGAAAATGACCTAAAAGTTTATCCAATGACACAAACACACCTATTGGATGCACAAGATTAGTTAGAAAACCTAATTGGACAAGAATAAGCCTAGGGCGGTCGAAAATGACCTAAAAGTTCATCCAATGACACCAACACAAAGATTTGTTAGAAACCCAAATTGGACAAGAATAAGCCTAGGGAGGTCGGAAATGACCTAAAATTTCATCCAATGACACAAACACACCAATTGGATGCACATGATTGGTTAGAAACCCTAATTGGACAAGAATAAGCATAGGGAGGTCGAAAATGACCTAAACGTTCATCCAATGATACAAACAACTCTATTGGATTCACAAGATTTGTTAGAAACCCTAATTGGACCAGAATAAGCCTAGGGAGGTCGAAAATGACCTAAAAGTTCATCCAATGACACAAACACACCTATTGGATGCACAAGATTGGTTCGAAACCCTAATTTGACAAGAATAAGCATAGGGAGGTCGAAAATGACCTAAACGTTCATCCAATGATACAAACACCTCTATTGGATGCACAAGATTTGTTAGAAACCCTAATTGGACCAGAATAAGCCTAGGGAGGTCAAAAATGACCTAAAAGTTGACACAAACACACCTATTGGATGCACAAGATTAGTTAGAAAACCTAATTGGACATGAATAAGCCTAGGCAGGTCGAAAATGACCTAAAAATTCATCCAATGACACCAACACAAATTTTTGTTACAAACCCTTATTGGACAAGAATAAGCCTAGGGAGGCCGAAAATGACCTAAAATTTCATCCAATGACACAAACACACCAATTGGATGCACAAGATTGGTTAGAAACCCTAATTGGACAAGAATAAGCCTAGGGAGAAAGAAAATGACATAATTGTTCATCCAATGACACAAACACACCTATTGGATGCACAAGATTGGTTAGAAACCCTAATTGGACAAGAATAAGCATAGGGAGGTCGAAAATGACCTAAACGTTCATCCAATGATACAAACACCTCTATTGGATGCACAAGATTTGTTAGAAACCCTAATTGGACCAGAATAAGCATAGGGAGGTCGAAAATGACCTAAAAGTTCATCCAATGACACAAACACACCTATTGGATGCACAAGATTAGTTAGAAAACCTAATTGGACAAGAATAAGCCTAGGGAGGTCGAAAATGACCTAAAAGTTCATCCAATGACACCAACACAAAGATTGGTTAGAAACCCTAATTGGACAAGAATAAGCCTAGGGAGGTCGAAAATGACCTAAAATTTCATCCAATGACACAAACACACCAATTGGATGCACAAGTTTGGTTAGAAACCCTAATTGGACAAGAATAAGTCTAGGGAGAAAGAAAATGACATAATTGTTCATCCAATGACACAAACACACCTATTGGATGCACAAGATTGGTTAGAAACCCTAATTGGACAAGAATAAGCATAGGGAGGTCGAAAATGACCTAAACGTTCATCCAATGATACAAACACCTCTATTGGATGCATAAGATTTGTTAGAAACCCTAATTGGACCAGAATAAGCCTACGGAGGTCGAAAATGACCTAAAAGTTCATCCAATGACACAAACACACCTATTGGATGCACAAGATTAGTTAGAAAACCTAATTGGACAAGAATAAGCCTAGGGAGGTCGAAAATGACCTAAAAGTTCATCCAATGGCACCAACACAAAGATTTGTTCGAAACCCTAATTGGACAAGAATAAGCCTAGGGAGGTCGAAAATGACCTAAAATTTCATCCAATGACACAAACACACCAATTGGATGCACAAGCTTTGTTAGAAACCCTAATTGGACAAGAATAAGCCTAGGGAGAACGAAAATGACCTAATTGTTCATCCAATGACACAAACACACCTATTGGATGCACAAGATTGGTTAGAAACCCTAATTGGACAAGAATAAGCATAGGGAGGTCGAAAATGACCTAAAAGTTCATCCAATGACACAAACACACCTATTGGATGCACAAGATTAGTTAGAAACCCTAATTGGACAAGAATAAGCCTAGGGAGGTCGAAAATGACCTAAAAGTTCATCCAATGACACCAACACAAAGATTTGTTAGAAACCCTAATTGGACAAGAATAAGCCTAGGGAGGTCGAAAATGACCTAAAATTTCATCCAATGACACAAACACACCAATTGGATGCACAAGATTGGTTAGAAACCCTAATTGGACAAGAATAAGCATAGGGAGGTCGAAAATGACCTAAACGTTCATCCAATGATACAAACACCTCTATTGGATGCACAAGATTTGTTAGAAACCCTAATTGGACCAGAATAAGCCTAGGGAGGTCGAAAATAACCTAAAAGTTCATCCAATGACACAAACACACCTATTGGATGCACAAGATTAGTTAGAAAACCTAATTGGACAAAAATAAGACTAGGGAGGTCGAAAATGACCTAAAAATTCATCCAATGACACCAACACAAATATTTGTTAGAAACCCTAATTGGACAAGAATAAGCCTAGGGAAGTCGAAAATGACCTAAAATTTCATCCAATGACACAAACACACCAATTGGATGCACAAGATTGGTTAGAAACCCTAATTGGACAAGAATAAGCCTAGGGAGAAAGAAAATGACATAATTGTTCATCCAATGACACAAACACACCTATTGGATGCACAAGATTGGTTAGAAACCCTAATTGGACAAGAATAAGCATAGGGAGGTCGAAAATGACCTAAAAGTTCATCCAATGACACAAACACACCTATTGGATGCACAAGATTAGTTAGAAAACCTAATTGGACAAGAATAAGCCTAGGGAGGTCGAAAATGACCTAAAAGTTCATCCAATGACACCAACACAAAGATTTGTTAGAAACCCTAATTGGACAAGAATAAGCCTAGGGAGGTCGAAAATGACCTAAACGGTCATCCAATGATTCAAACACCTCTATTGGATGCACAAGATTTGTTAGAAACCCTAATTGGACCAGAATAAGCCTAGGGAGGTCGAAAATGACCTAAAAGTTCATCCAATGACATAAAACACACCTATTGGATGCACAAGATTTGTTTGACACCTTAATTGGACAAGAATAAGCCTAAGGAGGACGGAAATGACCTAATTGTTCATCCAATGACACAAACACACCTATTGGATGCACAAGATTAGTTAGAAAACCTAATTGGACAAGAATAAGCCTAGGGAGGTCGAAAATGACCTAAAAGTTCATCCAATGACACCAACACAAAGATTTGTTAGAAACCCTAATTGGACAAGAATAAGCCTAGGGAGGTCGAAAATGACCTAAAATTTCATCCAATGACACAAACACACCAATTGGATGCACAAGATTGGTTAGAAACCCTAATTGGACAAGAATAAGCCTAGGGAGAAAGAAAATGACATAATTGTTCATCCAATGACACAAACACACCTATTGGATGCACAAGATTGGTTAGAAACCCTAATTGGACAAGAATAAGCATAGGGAGGTCGAAAATGACCTACACGTTCATCCAATGATACAAACACCTCTATTGGATGCACAAGATTTGCTAGAAACCCTAATTGGACCAGAATAAGCCTAGGGAGGTCGAAAATAACCTAAAAGTTTATCCAATGACACAAACACACCTATTGGATGCACAAGATTAGTTAGAAAACCTAATTGGACAAGAATAAGCCTAGGGAGGTCGAAAATGACCTAAAAGTTCATCCAATGACACAAACACACCTATTGGATGCACAAGATTAGTTAGAAAACCTAATTGGACAAGAATAAGCCTAGGGAGGTCGAAAATGACCTAAAAATTCATCCAATGACACCAACACAAATATTTGTTAGAAACCCTAATTGGACAAGAATAAGCCTAGGGAGGTCAAAAATGACCTAAAATTTCATCCAATGACACAAACACACCAATTGGATGCACAAGATTGGTTAGAAACCCTAATTGGACAAGAATAAGCCTAGGGAGAAAGAAAATGACATAATTGTTCATCCAATGACACAAACACACCTATTGGATGCACAAGATTGGTTAGAAACCCTAAATTGGACAAGAATAAGCATAGGGAGGTCGAAAATGACCTAAACGTTCATCCAATCATACAAACACCTCTGTTGGATGCACAAGATTTGTTAGAAACCCTAATTGGACCAGAATAAGCCTAGGGAGGTCGAAAATAACCTAAAAGTTCATCCAATGACACAAACACACCTATTGGATGCACAAGATTAGTTAGAAAACCTAATTGGACAAGAATAAGCCTAGGGAGGTCGAAAATGACCTAAAAGTTCATCCAATGACACAAACACAAAGATTTGTTAGAAACCCTTATTGGACAAGAATAAGCCTAGGGAGGTCGAAAATGACCTAAAATTTCATCTAATGACACAAACACACCAATTGGATGCACAAGCTTTGTTAGAAACCCTAATTGGACAAGAATAAGCCTAGGGAGAACGAAAATGACCTAATTGTTCATCCAATCACACAAACACACCTATTGGATGCACAAGATTGGTTAGAAACCCTAATTGGACCAGAATAAGCCTAGGGAGGTCGAAAATGACCTAAAAGTTCATCCAATGACACAAACACACCTATTGGATGCACAAGATTAGTTAGAAAACCTAATTGGACAAGAATAAGTCTAGGGAGGTCGAAAATGACCTAAAAGTTCATCCAATGACACCAACACAAAGATTTGTTAGAAACCCTAATTGGACAAGAATAAGCCTAGGGAGGTTGAAAATGACCTAAAATTTCATCTAATGACACAAACACACCAATTGGATGCACAAGCTTTGTTAGAAACCCTAATTGGACAAGAATAAGCCTAGGGAGAACGAAAATGACCTAATTGTTCATCCAATCACACAAACACACCTATTGGATGCACAAGATTGGTTAGAAACCCTAATTGGACAATAATAAGCATAGGGAGGTCGAAAATGACCTAAACGTTCATCCAATGATACAAACACCCCTATTGGATGCACAAGATTTGTTAGAAACCCTAATTGGACCAGAATAAGCCTACGGAGGTCGAAAATGACCTAAAAGTTCATCCAATGACACAAACACACCTATTGGATGCACAAGATTAGTTAGAAAACCTAAATGGACAAGAATAAGCCTAGGGAGGTCGAAAATGACCTAAAAGTTCATCCAATGACACCAACACAAAGATTTGTTAGAAACCCTAATTGGACAATAATAAGCCTAGGGAGGTCGAAAATGACCTAAAATTTCATCCAATGACACAAACACACCAATTGGATGCACAAGCTTTGTTAGAAACCCTAATTGGACAAGAATAAGCCTAGGGAGAACGAAAATGACCTAATTGTTCATCCAATGACACAAACACACCTATTGGATGCACAAGATTGGTTAGAAACCCTAATTGGACAATAATAAGCATAGGGAGGTCGAAAATGACCTAAAGGTTCATCCAATGATACAAACACACCTATTGGATGCACAAGATTTGTTAGAAACCCTAATTAGACCAGAATAAGCCTAGGGAGGTCGAAAATGACCTGAAAGTTCATCCAATGACACAAACACACCTATTGGATGCACAAGATTTGTTTGAAACCCTAATTGGACAAGAATAAGCCTAAGGAGGACAGAAATGACCTAATTGTTCATCCAATGACACAAACACACCTATTGGATGCACATGATTAGTTAGAAACCCTAATTGGACAAGAATAAGCCTAGGGAGAACGAAAATGACCTAATTGTTCATCCAATCACACAAACACACCTATTGGATGCACAAGATTGGTTAGAAACCCTAATTGGACAATAATAAGCATAGGGAGGTCGAAAATGACCTAAAGGTTCATCCAATGATACAAACACACCTATTGGATGCACAAGATTTGTTAGAAACCCTAATTGGACCAGAATAAGCCTACGGAGGTCGAAAATGACCTAAAAGTTCATCCAATGACACAAACACACCTATTGGATGCACAAGATTAGTTAGAAAACCTATTTGGACAAGAATAAGCCTAGGGAGGTCGAAAATGACCTAAAAGTTCATCCAATGGCACCAACACAAAGATTTGTTCGAAACCCTAATTGGACAAGAATAAGCCTATGGAGGTCGAAAATGACCTAAAATTTCATCCAATGACACAAACACACCAATTGGATGCACAAGCTTTGTTAGAAACCCTAATTGGACAAGAATAAGCCTAGGGAGAACGAAAATGACCTAATTGTTCATCCAATGACACAAACACACCTATTGGATGCACAAGATTGGTTAGAAACCCTAATTGGACAATAATAAGCATAGGGAGGTCGAAAATGACCTAAAGGTTCATCCAATGATACAAACACACCTATTGGATGCACAAGATTTGTTAGAAACCCTAATTGGACCAGAATAAGCCTAGGGAGGTCGAAAATGACCTAAAAGTTCATCCAATGACACCAACACAAAGATTTGTTAGAAACCCTAATTGGACAAGAATAAGCCTAGGGAGGTCGAAAATGACCTAAAATTTCATCCAATGACACAAACACACCAATTGGATGCACAAGTTTGGTTAGAAACCCTAATTGGACAAGAATAAGTCTAGGGAGAAAGAAAATGACATAATTGTTCATCCAATGACACAAACACACCTATTGGATGCACAAGATTGGTTAGAAACCCTAATTGGACAAGAATAAGCATAGGGAGGTCCAAAATGACCTAAACGTTCATCCAATGATACAAACACCTCTATTGGATGCACAAGATTTGTTAGAAACCCTAATTGGACCAGAATAAGCCTACGGAGGTCGAAAATGACCTAAAAGTTCATCCAATGACACAAACACACCTATTGGATGCACAAGATTAGTTAGAAAACCTAATTGGACAAGAATAAGCCTAGGGAGGTCGAAAATGACCTAAAAGTTCATCCAATGGCACCAACACAAAGATTTGTTCGAAACCCTAATTGGACAAGAATAAGCCTAGGGAGGTCGAAAATGACCTAAAATTTCATCCAATGACACAAACACACCAATTGGATGCACAAGCTTTGTTAGAAACCCTAATTGGACAAGAATAAGCCTAGGGAGAACGAAAATGACCTAATTGTTCATCCAAT
>JBBPBS010000206.1:26492-39477 GCA_037974835.1 Cicer judaicum
TCATGCTCATTAGACACCTATCCGCATCTTGTCCGCTCATTCTACTCCACTTTCAAACTCTCTGACCATGGATTCAAGGTGAAAGTCAAGGGCAAGCGCATCTCAATGACTTTTGAGGAATTCTCCAAATTGTAGGGACTACCATTTCATGGCCAGTCCATTGATGGCAGTTCTGATGTTGATGCTGCTGGTGAAGGCTGGTAAGCCTCACTGGACAGGCATACTGCAGTACACGACCTGATGATCGAAGGGTTTGTGGAATCTATTTCACTACCAATCGGTCAAATGAAGGTTCAGTAAAGGATGCTGATGTATGCTCTAACCCGAATGCTAGTACCAGGCTCCGGAAACCATGCTGTTGTCCAAAAGTTGGACATCATTCTGCTGTGGGAACTGTCCAAAGGGCTCAAGATGAGCTGGGCATGGATTGTGCTTAAGCATATGATGGAAGCTGCCCAAGGAAAGCTAGTGCTTCCCTACCCCCAACTGGTAACCAAGATTCTGAGACACTTTAACGTGTCACTAGTCAATGAAGAATCTTTGAAGACCACCCTCTCCTTTGGCGAAGCAATTGTTAATCAGATGCAATTAAAGAGGGTGCACGGAATATGGACTAGACCACAGGCAGCTGCTGAACCAGCTCAACCAACTATGGAACGAGCTGAGCCTATTGCAGCCAACACTGAGCTCCTAGCTAAGCTTCTGGAGTTTATGGAAACTCAAGCAGCTCACAATGCTAGAGTGGAAACTGTCATTGCAAGGATAGAAGCAGCTTTGAGCAAGCTTCAGGAGAATCTGCACTCAGTTGCACAAGATGTTGCTGCAATCCAAGATCATCTCGGCCTCAAACTATCATTCAACGACATTGCTGATATAGGCCGACAGGCAACAGGAGAACCTTCCCCGACACCCCTAGCTAGTCTTGTACCTCATGTTGAGGAGACACCTGTTAAGGATAATACAGCGGTCTCTACCTCTCCCTTAGCTAATAATGAGGAACAGCCCAGTTTAGGTGATTAGGAGTTTAAGTTCTTTGTTGTCTTGTAACTGTTTTTGGTTTTGCATTGTATTACTCAGTTTAAATGAATATTATTTTCACTTTTCTCTCTTATTATCTGCCTTTTTGCATTCAGTATCAAAGGGGGAGAAAATGTACAAATTTAAACTTGTGTTTTCCTGTGTTTATGATGCTAATTTGCTATTTCTGAAACATTCTGATACCATCATGTGATAACAAATGTAATTGAGCTCTGTTCAATACTAGTTGATATATACTAGCAGTTCTATAAATAGTCATTTCTGCTCTGATACTTTTCTTTTTACCTGCATGTGCTAGCTCTAATACGCGCTAATACCAGTTTTGCCTTGTATGTGCTAACACTTTTGCTAATCACATGCCAATACCGCTGCTAATAAATTTTATAGATATGACGGCTGCTAACAATGTTTATAGCTCTAATACTATGTTACTGAAATGAAATGTATAGCTTTGATATTCTGATAGTAATCATAGTACTCTATTACTCTGATGTTTTGCATGTGTTTTATGCTGTTGCAATTTAAATGATTCATGCATGCAGAAACTCAGGGGGAGCTTTTATATAACTATAATTATATTGTTATACCTTGAAATGTTAAACTCAAGTTAAACTTGTATGTTTGTTACTTATGCAGAAAGGGGGAGATTGTTGGACTTAAGTCCCCCTGATTATGGTTTTGACATAATTAACAAACATACAATATCTTTTGATTAAGCTAACTGTTTGAACCAAGTTTCATTTTAGGAAGAAACAAAACAAACACTAAACATATGGACACAAGCTTGGAACACAAGGAATCAAGCATAAAGTGAAGCATGTGTTGGACAAATACGTAACTCTGCTTAAGTTTCATTAGTGATTATGTTAATTAGTTATTAGACTTGTCAAATATGATTTCATGCATAAGCATTTGCCAAGTTAAAATGTGATTTTAAATTGAACTAAGTAACCAAATCGATTGACTAATCAATTGATACATCTATTGGGCAATCGATTGATTGACTCAGAAGTAAAGTTATCACTAAGCAAATCGATTGATAAATCGATTCTGTGAAAGATCTTAGTGAAATCTGAACTCTAGGTGTAACTCAATCGATTGGACAATCGATTCATGCATCAATTGAGAAATCAATTGTGTGAGTTACATGAGCAAGCCAAAAACCTTGCAAATCGATTGACAAATCGATTTCGAGTTTACTTTGCATCAGACTTGACCTCTGTAACATACCAATCGATTGGACAATCTATTGGGACATCAATTGATTAAGCGATTGAGAAAGTCACAGAGACAACCATTTTCTAAGCTAAATCGATTGGCAAATCGATTGGGTAAAAGATTTGTATAAGTCTGAACCTCTGTGATAAATCAAATTGATTGAGACATCAATTGAATTTCGTTTCTTGACTTGCAAGACATATACTAATCGATTGGCAAATCGATTGGGATTTTAAAATGTTTAATCATATATCAGAAACCAAGTTCCTAGTCGATTGGCAAATCAATGTTTTCTAAATAGCTAAGTCACTGTAACAATTCTAATCGATTGGTAAATCGATTGGAATAAAACAACTGAATCAATGTGACAAAGCAAATCAATTGACGAATCGATTAGTGCAAAATACTGGAGTTCCTGTGATCAGTCTAATCGATTGACAAATCGATTGGAGTAATTGTTTTAGTTACAGACCAATTGCCAAATCGATTATGATGGAATATCAGTCGACTGCGTAATCGATTGTTTTGATCTCTTTGTTTGAACAAAACATTCCAAATCGATTACTCAATCGATGCTGATATGAACTTGTCTCAGTTTTCTGATTTGTGAATTAAAAGAATCGATTGGCAAATCAATTCATTCATATGTTTTCAAGATTCAAGAAAAACAAGAAACACGAGAATCGATTGGGCAATCGATTGGACTGTTTCAAAGCTTTATAAAATCGATTGGTAAATCGATTTGACTGTGTTTTTCTGAAACATATATAAACTAACTCAAATCTGTTTTTCAAAGTAATTAAGGACTAGAACTTTTGACATACACATAACTCATAACTTTGAGAAAACCTTTGTACTACTTTTGAATACACTTTTTCATAACCCAGAGATTCTGAAAAAGTACTTTGTGAAAAAGGATTGAAATCACACAAAACACTATCTTGGCAAATCTTATTGTGTGTATTTCATAGATTGATTGAGTCGCTGTTATAGATCGTTGGTCTTGTGTAATCTCTGTAAACTACGTTTCTATAAAGAAAGTCTTGTAAAATCCAGTATTGAAACTGGTAACTATCTTCTTGGTTGAGAGGGCTCATCAAGAAGAAGTTTCACTGTGATCTTGGGATAGTCTACTGAGTGACTTGAGGGATACAGTGGTGAGCAATAGAAGTAGGAGAGTTTAGTCTTAAGATAGATAGGCCGGGAGTGCTGGACAATCTGTAAGAAATAACTCTGGAAGATTCTATTGAAAGAAAGGCTGAAATCAAGTTGATTTCGGGACTATATGTAGGTTGTCTTACAGATGACTGAACCAGTATAAATCTCTGTGTATCACCCTCTTATCCATTCTCTTTTACTTCTATATTGTTTGGTTGATTAATCTTGAATGCATGTTATGTTTGATATTGCTTGAATGGTTAAATTGACATGTTTGTATCTAGATTCATCTGCTGAACAATTACTGTATTTGCTGCATTAGTAATTAGACAATACATGTAATTGTGAACCTTCTCCTAGAAATAATTCCTTGGGACCTTGATTGATATTCTGTTTAATAAAATTGGTATTTGTTAAACTGATTGGAATTCTTGTGAATTTTTACTTAACTGTCATATACATATTTTTACCATTAGAAGTCATATATTATTTACAGTAACTTTTTGGAATTAAATTAGGAAATTATAGTTAAATAAAGGTTATTAAGATTGCACTATTTTTAAGAGTACAAAAATGTTTCAAGTGTTTTGATTGTAGTTTGAGAAATGTGATATTCTAAATAACCCACAAAATTTATTTTCTTTTGAAAGACTTTCTACTTATCTGCTGCAAATATTTTATAAAAATATGAAATAAATTATGATGTATAATTTTGGAGTTTAACGTGTCACATTAGTAGTATCAGAGCAAACTTATCCAATCGGGTCGAGCGAGTCGAGTTTCGATTCAATTTTAGTCAAATGTCGATAGTATCAATTGTATTTTCTTGGGTATTAATTATTTCCACTATCATATGAAGTTACTAATTAAGCATTTATTGTTTGCTTATTGTGGTTGCTTTATGGTTTCTATGTTTCTACCTTAATGACTAAATAAACCATAAAATTAATTGTTAAAATTTGAGTTAATTATCTATTGACTGAACTTAAGGCTTCTGCTTCTAACTATGATTCTCTCCTCTCTTGTCGTAGTGGATAGTTAGAAACAAAATTGTTGATTAACTTTCTATATGTTTGAAATTATTAATTTTATTGAGGTAATACTAATTATCGATTGATAGATGTTGCCTTTTATGGTTGGACCATGATGATTAAAGTTTTGATCTTGCTAATGAAATCAATTTAAAATGTTAGTTGTAGTTTTGCAACATTAGAAAATTCATATTATTAGTCATAATAATTCTTGAATATTAGAGGTTGATAGAACTTTAAAGTTAAAATTTTTAAAAAGGACATTTTGAATGACTTAAAGTTGATTTATTTTGTAAAATTATAATAACATTTGTTTGAATTGCTCTTGATTTATTTTAAAGAATTAAGTTGAGTTACATTTTTGTTGATTTATAAAATAAAAATAATTTTATACTACTGATTTTGTTTAAAGTTTAAAATAGCTGAAACTCTATGCCATATTTTATTATGTATTGTTTTTAAGAAAATTAAAAAGATTTGTTGCTATGTTAGTCTAGTTATGGTCATGTTTTATTGGTTTAGATAGTTGGTGTGTTACGCTTTAGTCCAATTTTGTGACTTAATAGAAAGTGTGGATGTACCCATAGGTTTGTCGATAGAGAACTACTATCTAACTAACAACCCTCAAGATTTAAACTCAGTTTGTAATATATTTAAGGCATTCACTACTCATTTAAGAATAATACGTCAAGAATCCTAATATGATAAGATAACAAGACACAATAAATCAATTAAACACATCACATTCAACAACTCAAATATGAAGGAAATCTCATGATTAATCATTGTCGTTTTAAGATAAAACTAAGCATATGAATTTTGTCAAGAATAGCTTACTACATTTAGTTGAATCAAATAATACATATATCAATTGCACTTTCAAATTCAGCCAACTTCTCAAATAATATTCTACTAGTTTTATTCTCTTAAAATAATGTTTAAATCCAAACAACAATTACTCAATAGGTTTCACAAAAGTTAGGCATACAGAGAAACATTTAAAATTGTAAGATCGAACACCAATTATCTAGAAATGTGCATTTGGATCCATACACCTTAAAAAAAACGATGGCAAAAAATAACAAATAATAAATTAGAATCACCAACTCAATTGAAAACTACAATAACAATTATAGTTTACAATTTATTCAAAAGATTATTTGCATATGAATTGCAATTGTCTTATTATAATGAAAATAAAATAAATAAAACTTTAAATTCCAATTTCAACCTGTCATGAATTATTCCTCTAATGCTAAACTCGTATAAAGATCTTAGGGATTTTGAAAAATAAATGGAAGGGTAGTTTAAAAATATTTCTTTCATACATATGTATAAGGAGATGAAATTATGATTTTGAAACAATGCATGACCTCACTTTTCTTGGTAAACATAGAAAATCCGCCCAATATCTTGATGTGGATCACCAAGATAATTGAGTCTTCATTGGTAAAGGTGGTTTGGCCAAACCCCAACTAGTGTCTTGATTGTTCTCCTCTACATGTTGTACCATGTCTAGTGATGGCATTTTAGCAAGTATACCAAATCGTTGCAAGTAATAAAAAAAGGTAAGATCGAGTGTCGAACTCAAGGTTTGTGTTATATTATTAAATTATGTTTAATTACTATAATTGAACCAATAGTTTTCGAGTTAATTAAAATAATCTTGGAAACTTACATGGGTAATAGTATTAACCTTTATAATAAGAAAAATGTTAGGGATAAGTTTCACTTCGAATCCAACCTTGGTTTCTAATTTGATCCTAGATACTAAATTCCTTTATTGAACTATTACCGAATTTTATTTATTATTCTTGTCCTAATGTATTAGTGACAAAACTTTTAATTTCAAAGTAAACCATAATTCCATAGTGGATTTAAGATTAGAATTAACCTTTATAGTACAAGAGTTCTCTTATTAAACGATTTACTTTGCAAATAATTCAATTGGTTTCATGACCTACATATGTCCCTAGAGTACAATATCATGAATTTCTCATCTCAAACATTTGTAAAGTTCACTTCCATTTCAAAATATGAATGGTTAAAGAGTTTAAAGTTGATCAAGTAATAAAAAGCATTAAGCACATAGATGAGAAAAATAATTCCATAAACTGATTCATATAACTCACTCAAACATGAAAATTGAGGGAGGGATTAAAAAATTGGATTTGATAATAACTCAAGGACATTTTAGTATATTTTAATAGTTTAGGAAACAATCTAGAAAGATAGTAATAGTTGTGATCCAAATTGAAGGTTTATTCTACATATAATAGATTATTCAATTTCTTTGAATGAATTGCACCATTTTTGACCTGTTTAAGTGATTTTGTTCGGTTTTAGCGGTTTTACTTAAGCTTTGAGTTGTTTTAACCAATTCAAGAAAGTCAAGCGTTCAACTCATTTCTCTCACAAAATTAACTAATTATTAACGTTGGCTATTTTAAAAAAAAAAAAAAGTGAAGCATGATATACCCTTATAAAATTTGGTATTAAAATAAAAGTGTAGAATATATAATTATCACAAGTGCAGATATGTTGCTTTATATGATCTATTAAATTAAATATATTAAAAAATTAAATAATATATCATCTAATTTCTTATCAAATACACATCAAATTAAAAATAAAATTATATATTATATTATTATCTAATTTCTTATCAAATGCCACATCAAATGCATACATAAGATGATCATCCTCTATTATATCTTTCCACTTCTATTTCTTTTTTCAAGAAAAATCTTTACCCAACTATCGATACGGATAATATTGAGCCAGAAACATTATTCATGAGTTTTTGTGATTGAATGTTTCATAACAATCAACATTTCTTTTTTTTAACATCCCAATTTTATTTGTCTTATAATTCTCAAAAAAATCTTATAATTCAAAGTTTAGTTGAAAATATGTAAAACTAGACCAATGATGAGACTTGTCTTATGGAAGTGAAAATCCAATTTGAAAACAAGGACGTTGATGTTAAAAAAGGATATTAATGCTAATATTGTTAGTATTTTGGTGAGAGTCAGAATCTAATCTCTGACCTTCTTATCACTTTATTTTCTTAATTATCTAATCTATAGTTCTATACAAATTATTAGCATAAACAAAAGTAAGCTCATCCAAATCATTAAAAAAATTGGGAATCAAATCAATGTAATCCGATACTAACTTGAATTGAAGCTTGTGTAGATTTTGCTATAGGGATGCACAATCATTTACCAATCCTCCACTTATAATCTTTACATGAGTGAAAACAAAACTATGACATAGCTTTTAAAAAGGAATAGGTTCTCTGCCAGACCATGATTCTATCTTCTGGAAATACTTGTGTGGAACAACACCTTCAAAACCTTCTGTCAAGATCACCTTGTTGTCAGAAATGTATAGCTTCATACCTTCTGAAAATGAGATTAAGGATAATAGAAACAAGCAACAAACAAGTCAATAGCCTTTTTTGTAGTAGATTTTAAGGTTAAATATGTTTTTTATTCTTATAAAATTCACAAACAAAAAATGATTTTGATTCTTGAATATAGTTTTAATCTCTATGAAATTTTCATTTTTCATTTTTAGTTCGTGTATTCGCTTTTTAGTTTCTAAAAGTTTCAAAACCAAATGCATTTAGTCCCTAGAGATGGATTAGAGTAAAACACAATTTTATAATTTGTAGAAACCAAAAAGTGGATACGAAGACTACAAATAAAAAAGGTAAAATCATATTTAATCCAAACTTTTAAAACGTTTAAGGTCTACATTTAACAAAAATAACGTTTTGACTCCTTATTATTATTAGAAAACACCATGGTTTTAGAGACTAATAACATAATAGAATTTTAGTGAGGATGAAAATAATTTTTTCTAGTTTTATAAGAACTAAAAGTATATTTAACATTTTAATTATTGTCAACAAATTATTTTAACATATATAGATGAACTGGTTTCACATAGAGAAAGTATTTAGAATAGTATCATACCCTCCAATGCTTTTCTAACATCACGATATATCAGAACATTGACATCTCTCCTCATACCTGGGAACAAAATACAAATAGAAAAAAAATTAGGTAGGTGCATCTAAGGGAAAACTTAACTATTAAAACATCACAAGCTACATATTAGTTCTTCATAAGACAAGACCATCTTACAAAATTGAATAAAATTGTCCATGCAAGAAAAATATTCTTATACAAATTTCAGACCACACAAAAATTCCCACACAAGCCAAATTCAAAAGTTTTCATCTTCCAACAAATAAGTTTAAGTTATGAAGGGGTAAAGGGGTGCCAATAGGTCCAAGCCGTGCTTGTGTTCATTGGTATTTCTTAGAGAGAATGGATTGCTAAATTGCAACAA
This sequence comes from Cicer judaicum, assembly GCA_037974835.1. Lineage (NCBI taxonomy): Eukaryota > Viridiplantae > Streptophyta > Magnoliopsida > Fabales > Fabaceae > Cicer > Cicer judaicum. The sequence continues at coordinate 35,300 of JBBPBS010000206.1, forward strand.
CCATCTATTAATTGATCAAATCATTTGCAGAGAAATGATGAGTTGTTGACACAGCAATTAAGTCTACATGCATTGGGTTCTGAGTTACTACTAACTGATTTAACTACACCCACATTAACACTCTAAATGATTGACTATTATTTATATATACTATCCGGTCCTTAGGTAAATGCAAAAGGTAGAAGGCATTTTATTTGGAAGTTAGGAGGGGGAATCGGACTGGCGATTCAACTAAATAAACCAAGAACCGACCAGTCTGTAGGTTGGTTAAACTACGGTCGGTTCTAGTTTGTTAGAACCAGATTGAACCCCAATTCAACTGTTCATGTTTTTTAAAAAAACATAATACTTAATATTTATTAGTTGTTTAGTTCAACCAATTAAACCATGACCATGAGGTCTCACTGGCCTCGATCTCTAATTCTGTTTTTATAACATTCGTTGATCCCTAATCAACGAAGAGTTATAAATTTATACTTATAAGGAGAAAAGTAAACCCCTCATGCAAGGTGGGGACTATCACCTTCCCCTTCTCTTTCCCCCTTCATTTCTATCAAAGCCTTCGCTTCCCCTCCTAACTCTCAAATAAAGCCTTAGGATTCCACATTTGGTTCAAAGCTAGATTATAGTTCACTGATTCACACTGGTCTTTGTCTTTCTCATTATTCCTTCTATATTATGAACTCAACTACTATCCTTTATATTCCGGAAAGAAAATCAACTTGCCTAACCATAATGAAACAAATAAAATATATCCAGACTTAAACTTTTCCATGGGTAAAAAGGATTCTTTTCAATAATATATATCACATTACCACTTATTACTTTTCCATCTGTTGGTAAACCACAAGAGAAATAAACATGCAATCTCTTCATGCATTTCAGACCAGATGCTAGAATTAAGTCTAAGTTCCTTCTATACGTTCCATGCACACAAACTGCATATTTTGGAAAAATTAAGATATAAGTCAGATCAAATAGCAATATAGATCTTTTTTTTCAACAAAATAAGATTTGTTAAAACAGTATATATAGCTCTTTAGTTGTAATAGAATTGTGTCGATATGATATTCTTCATGGTAAACCTAGTAGTATATGACATGTCAACATATCGACCATTAAAAAGACAATTTTAAATTCAAAATATGTACATAATTTAGTAATTAATATGTTGCTAAGCATGAAGTTCACCATGAACTAGTCTATACTCGATAGCAACAAAACTTCAATAACTATGCACCTGGAAATTCTTCAGCTGAAAGGATTGGTTTCAATAAGCTTTCAGTTTCAACAGCCTGCAGATCAACAATGTCAAAGACCATATTTTAAGAGCAGATGAAGAATATTGAATGAATCACAACCAAAAAGCTCAACATAACATAAGAATATTGAATGAACATAGCAAAACAGTAGGTGTTAAAGAGTTTTTCATTGATGGCATCTGAACACGACAATGAGTAAAGAAAATATGAATAAATAATTAGGTGCATACCCGTTGAATGTGAATGTGTTACGAAATACAGTCCCAATCATTTCAATTATATAAAACTTCATAGAAAAACTGGATGAGTCAACATTTTATGAACAAGAAATATTTTACCCTTGTTGTGTGGCCTTGGTTTGCACGTATTAGTAGCTCCTCGTTTTCTTCTATGAGGCTGAAACGTTGCTTATTATCTTTTCGAACAGCCTGAGGATAATCATGAGATAATTTAGAATAAAATGTTTTTCTTCAGCAAATTCATATGAAAATGAAATGAACAAATACAGTAAGGAGTGATAACTAAATGAAACAAATATGGAAGAAAAAAGCTGTAATTCGTATTTCTCATCTTTTTCATGATGCTACTAATCAGCATAACAGATTAACAACATCACTAAATAAAACAGATTACAAAAGGAATAAAAGTTCAATGATAATCTGTTGGAACTGGTTAGTACATAATTGAAATGGGGGAACTGAATTCTTTATTAAATTTAAACAGAATGCGAGCTTACAATTCTGTTTGGGCAGAATTGATAAACGATTACAAGAATATCTACTCCAAGAATTTGAGAGCTTGGTCGCTCTCTTTCCAATAACCACTCAGAAGTTTCCTGCCTTCCTTTCTTTAATTTCCTACTTTTATTTGCTCCATAACTGCTCTAGAGCAGCAGTTACTGCCTGATTTACAACTTAAATTGACACAATAATTGCCTAAATAAAAAATAACTGCAATATAAATTCAGTTCCCATTTAAAATTCTAACTCTTGATCCTCTTCTTATAATATTTAGTTATAAGAGGCCTAACAATACTCCATCCCAAAAGAGTCACTTTGTCGTCAAGGTGAAAAGAAGGGAATTGCTCCATAATGGTCTCAACAGGTTCCCATGTTGCTTCAAAATCTGGTAGGTCCTTCCACTGAATCAACACTTCTACTATGCCACTAGGAGCGTTGCGGACATCTTGTACATCAGCTGGAGTAACTTGCAATTCTAGTTCCTCTAACAGCATAGGTGGCAAAGGTTGAGGGGTAGCTGAAGAAGAGATGGCCTTCTTAAGTAGAGACACATGAAACAGTAGATGCATCATACTCTCTGGTGGAAGAGCTAACTCAAATGCAACTTGTAACACCCCGATTTTCCAAGCGAGGGTGTATTTTTTTTTTCAAAACAAATTAAAATAAAACAGAGAAATAAATAAGGTAACACCTTTGGATAAATGTTTAAGTCAATATAACTGATACGCAGCGGAATAGTTCTCTTGAAATATAAATCCAAAGTATTTACACAACAACAAATGGTACATGGAACCCATTCAAATAAGATGTCATACCGACAATATTAGTAAAGGTACAGTTTTCTAGTTCAAAATAACGTAAACCAAAAGGAAGACATCCGTTCCCTCTATGTCATCCTAATCTGATCATTCTACAAAAAAAACATTAGCTATACACCCTGAGTGATCTCCACGCGCCCCGTAAGATCCTCCTAACATAGCTCCAGTCATGCATTCCCATCTACATTCCCATCCACAGGGTATGAACCGGTAGGATCGTCCTGTCTCTCATCTGAGGGCAAAGCCCAGATTTCCACAATAGCTGTAAAGGGTCACCAACCGAAATTAACAGTTAACACATAACATTTAAGTTTTTAAATGCACAAATAACCTTTCCACTTAGCATGCACCTTAAAAGGGTTTCCATATGTTAAACATGCATAAACAAAGTTGAAATTTGAAGTTTTTAACAAAACAGCATTGTTGTATTCGAATACAACATCTTTGTATTCGAATACAAGGCTGTTTCAGCATTCAGCAGCAAAAACAACATGTCTGTATTCGAATACAACAGTCTGTATTCGACTACACAGCAAGTCAGTAGCAAAACATCATGTCTGTATTCGAATACAACAGCCTGTATTCGACTACACAGCAAGACAGTAGCAAAACAGCATGTCTGTATTTGAATACAGCTTCCTGTATTCGAATACACAGCAGACAGCAGCAGAAAAACAGCAAAATTCAGCATTTTTCAGCTTTTTAAAGGGTATCGAAACCAATCAACACTTACACACAAATCCAAACAATGATACTTAACAATTATAGCGCAAACACTACGACATCTTGAGTTTTGAAATGGTTTTGGAATCAATCACACTTACAAACGATTCCAAAACATCCGCACTTGGCAATTATAACAAAATCACCACGACAATTTATGTTTCGAAAAGGTTTTGCAGTCAACCACACTTACACGCAATTCCAAAACATAACACTTAGCATTTTCAACACAATCACCACGACAAGTTGAGTTTTCGAAATAGTTTTACAATCCATCACATTTACACACAATATCAATACATAACAGTTAACAATTTCAACACAATTACCACGATAATTTGAACATCGAAATAGTTTTACAATCCATCACATTTACACATAATTTCAAAACGTAACACTTAGCAAAATCAACACAATCACAATGACATCTCAAGTTCAAAACACTCAATCATAAACTTGAATCAAACACGACTCGTGTGCCAAGCACCCTAATGCAATGCGTATATGCCAAAATGCATGGACTCGGAATTCCAAACCAAAACCCTCCTTGAAGGGCCGTAAATCATAATTGTACCGCCTATCGCAGGCCAAAGTACCAATTACCGAGGTGCCACCTATCACGGGTCAGCACGATT
>JBBPBS010000206.1:39487-192585 GCA_037974835.1 Cicer judaicum
TGTAACACCCCGATTTTCCAAGCGAGGGTGTATTTTTTTTTTCAAAACAAATTAAAATAAAACAGAGAAATAAATAAGGTAACACCTTTGGATAAATGTTTAAGTCAATATAACTGATACGCAGCGGAATAGTTCTCTTGAAATATAAATCCAAAGTATTTACACAACAACAAATGGTACATGGAACCCATTCAAATAAGATGTCATACCGACAATATTAGTAAAGGTACAGTTTTCTAGTTCAAAATAACGTAAACCAAAAGGAAGACATCCGTTCCCTCTATGTCATCCTAATCTGATCATTCTACAAAAAAAACATTAGCTATACACCCTGAGTGATCTCCACGCGCCCCGTAAGATCCTCCTAACATAGCTCCAGTCATGCATTCCCATCTACATTCCCATCCACAGGGTATGAACCGGTAGGATCGTCTTGTCTCTCATCTGAGGGCAAAGCCCAGATTTCCACAATAGCTGTAAAGGGTCACCAACCGAAATTAACAGTTAACACATAACATTTAAGTTTTTAAATGCACAAATAACCTTTCCACTTAGCATGCACCTTAAAAGGGTTTCCATATGTTAAACATGCATAAACAAAGTTGAAATTTGAAGTTTTTAACAAAACAGCATTGTTGTATTCGAATACAACATCTTTGTATTCGAATACAAGGCTGTTTCAGCATTCAGCAGCAAAAACAACATGTCTGTATTCGAATACAACAGTCTGTATTCGACTACACAGCAAGTCAGTAGCAAAACATCATGTCTGTATTCGAATACAACAGCCTGTATTCGACTACACAGCAAGACAGTAGCAAAACAGCATGTCTGTATTTGAATACAGCTTCCTGTATTCGAATACACAGCAGACAGCAGCAGAAAAACAGCAAAATTCAGCATTTTTCAGCTTTTTAAAGGGTATCGAAACCAATCAACACTTACACACAAATCCAAACAATGATACTTAACAATTATAGCGCAAACACTACGACATCTTGAGTTTTGAAATGGTTTTGGAATCAATCACACTTACAAACGATTCCAAAACATCCGCACTTGGCAATTATAACAAAATCACCACGACAATTTATGTTTCGAAAAGGTTTTGCAGTCAACCACACTTACACGCAATTCCAAAACATAACACTTAGCATTTTCAACACAATCACCACGACAAGTTGAGTTTTCGAAATAGTTTTACAATCCATCACATTTACACACAATATCAATACATAACAGTTAACAATTTCAACACAATTACCACGATAATTTGAACATCGAAATAGTTTTACAATCCATCACATTTACACATAATTTCAAAACGTAACACTTAGCAAAATCAACACAATCACAATGACATCTCAAGTTCAAAACACTCAATCATAAACTTGAATCAAACACGACTCGTGTGCCAAGCACCCTAATGCAATGCGTATATGCCAAAATGCATGGACTCGGAATTCCAAACCAAAACCCTCCTTGAAGGGCCGTAAATCATAATTGTACCGCCTATCGCAGGCCAAAGTACCAATTACCGAGGTGCCACCTATCACGGGTCAGCACGATTCACTAAAAAGCGTAAATCATAAACGTACCACCTATCACGGGTCAGTACAGTTTACCGAGGTGCCACCTATCACGGGTCACCACGATTTACTAAAAGAAAAAGCATAAGTCGTAAATGTACCGCCTATCACAGGCCAAAGTACTATTTACCGAGGTGCCACCTATCACGGGTCAGCACAACTTACCAAAAAGTAAATCGTAAACGTACCACCTATCACAGGTCTGTACTGTTTACCGAGGTGCCACCTATCACGGGTCAGCACAATTTACCAGATGAAATGCATGAGCATACACTGACTCCATTCACAACAATCGTTAAGTAAATGTAGACATTAAAAGATTCCCCATTTTTAATACTCATTTAACTTAAACGATTTTCACGCCAAACATTAAGCAAACAGATATATTAAGAGATTCCCCATTCTTAATATACTTTTGACTTAAACGATTTCCACAACAAAACATTCAGTAAACAAGACATTAAGAGATTCCCCATTCTTAATACTCATTTAACTGAAACGATTTTCAAAAACAAACATTAAGTAACCAAGACATTAAGAGATTCCCCATTCTTAACGCCCAATTAACTTAAACGATTTTCAAGACAACATTAAGTAACCAAGACCTTAAGAGATTCCCCATTCTTAACGCCCAGTTAACTTAAACGATTTTCAAAACAAACATTAAGTAAACAAGACATTAAGAGATTCCCCATTCTTAATTCTCATTTAACTTATACGATTTTCCAAAACATTAGTAAACAGAGATATTAAGAGATTCCCCATTCTTAATACTCATTTAACTCAAAATGATTTTCACAAACACACATTAAGTAAACAAGACATTAAGAGATTCCCCATTCTTAATACTCCTTTAACTTAATGGTTTTCAAATTCCACACAAAACAAACTCAAACATATTATCAAATTCAATCCACAACTCACACCAAAATACATCAATTCATTTCTCCACAAAATCCAACATACACATATCAAATTTCATTAGTATTAATTAAGAACACGTCAAATACGACAAACACAAATCAACACAACCCACCATTCAAATGCAACAAGTTTCATTTGCTCAAAATCATACATAAATGAGTTTAAATTCATTTTCCACGAAACATTCATCAATATCACCAAAACCCCACATTAGAATTTCACCCATAAAAGCATTAAATTCATTTTCCCCAAATCAACACTTTAACCCTAACAAAAGTCTTTTCCACACAACCACAGATAAGTCCCTAAATGCAAACTAAAAGTTTGGAAGGAGCCCTTACCTTCACGTTAGCTTTAACGTGCGATTACGGTGCCGTGGGTAAATCCGGTAAAATCTTCCGCTCGCAACGCCGCTTCCAAAGTTGGTTCCCTAGCACCGTAGTGTGGTAGTGAGCAACTTTTCCTTCTATCACTTCTTGAAAGGAGGCTTAGATCTAGATAAAACGGGGAGGTTTGTGTTTGAATCCCTAATACCATTTTTCTTCGTTTTCGAAATAACGAGGACGTATGAAGCTGAGAAATCCTTGCTTTCTTACCCACCAAGCCTTGGGTTTCTATCCTTGAAGAAGAAAAGAACGAAAAAGGAAGCAAAACTGACGAATGAAGAGAAATGGAGAAATTGGTTCGCGCGGCAGAGAGGAAGAAGATGAAGTTTTCTTTTTCTTTCCTTTCTTTTTCTTCCCTATGTTTTTCCTTTCTTTCTTTTTCCTTTCCTCCTATTTCCCTCCAACCATATATATATATATATATAAATTAATATATTAAATATAATTAACAAATATCTCAAAATATCTAGATATTTATTAAATTACCATTTCGCCCATAACTTTCCAAACCACTTTTGTTAAAAATATCTTCTCTCGTCGTAACTCAATTGACAGATGAAATTTTCAGCAGTTAATGTAATTTTAATCGAACTTCAAAATATCTTTTTGATCATATAAACTCCAAAATATTAATAACTTTGGCTAAAAAGCCTCCGAGTTCAATACCAACAATACATTAATATACATAAAGTACACTTTAAAATTATGGGTCTTACACAACTGCTCCAATCTGCTTTGAAATCTGATATGGGCCATAAAAACGAGGACTTAATTTGTCATTTCTCTTCTAAGCCAAGGACCGCAATCTGTACGGCTGTAATTTCAAATAAACCCAATCTCCAACCCCTAGTGAAATAGGACACCTAGACTGATCAGCGTACTTTTTCATCTGATTCTGAGTTATGACCAAATTTGTTTTTAGATCATGCAACATTTGGTCCCTATCTTGTGTCATGATGTTAACTTCTTCAACAATCAAAGGAATAGTAGTCCCTTTTAGGAGATGAGGTGGATCTCAACCATATAGTGCTTTAAAGGATGCTAATTTTATAGAGTTGGGATAATTGGTATTAAACCAAAATTCTGCCCAACTTAGCCACTTTGGCCATTGTTTGGACTTAGTGCCTGTGAGGCACCTCAAGTATGTTTCCAAACACCTATTGACTACTTCGGTTTGTCATCTGTTTGAGGGTGATAAGCAAAGCTAAATTTGAGTCTCGTACCTGCCATTTCGAACAACTCCGACCAAAAATGACTCAGGAAAATCTTATCTCTATCAGACACAATAATAGAGGGGAAGCCATATAACTTTACTACCTCTTGAAGGAAAATTCAGCAACATCTTTTGCAATGAAAGGATGGTTAAGTGCTAGAAAATGAGCATATTTAGTCAATTTGTCCACCACTACAAGAATGACATTTTTACCTTGAACCTTAGGTAATCCTTCAATGAAATCCATAGATATATCAGCCCAAACCTAATTGGGTATAGGTAGCGGTTGAAGAAGGCCTGCAGGAGACAAAGCTTAATACTTGTTCAGTTGACACACCTCACAATTGGCCACATGTTGCTGGATATCTTTTCTCATGCCCTCCCAATACACAACCTCATAAATTCTTTTACAGGTTCTGAAAAAGCCAGAGTGTCCCCCCACTACTGAGTTGTGAAATTCTTGTAGCAAAATGGGAATCCTTGAACATCCTTTTGGTGGCACCAATCTCTCCTTATAGAGCAATTTTTTATTTTGAAATGTATAGCCTAGATGAGCATTATGATCTTGGATTAGATCATGTATCAATTTCTGTAACTTAGGATCTCAATAAGTTTCTGACTCCCAATCTTCCACCTCTTCAAAGTGAACTGAAGACAAAGTTGCAAATGTCATCTTTCTAGAAAGTGCATCAGCCACACCATTTTCTTTTCCAGGCCTATAATGGATTTCAATGTCTAGTCCCATGAGTTTTGATGTTCACCTGAAATATTCTTCACCCATTACTCATTGTTCTGTTAGAAATTTTAGGCCTTTCTGATCGGTGATGATGACGAAATGCCTTCCTAACAGGTAATGTCGCCACTTTTGAACAGCCATCACAATAGCCATCAGCTCTCTTTCATAAACTGACTTAGATTGTGCTGTGTCTGATAATGTTTGGCTAAGAAAAGCCACTGGTCTCCCCTCTTGCAATAAAATTGCACCCAAGCCCTTGTTAGATGCATCAGTTTCTATGGTAAAGGTTTTATTGAAATCTGGAACAGTGAGTGTTGGCAATTATGCCACCAATCTCTTGAGTTGTTCCAAGGCAGCCTGGGCTTCACTATTCCATTGGAAGTTGTCTTTCTTCAAAAGTTGGGTCAAGGGCCTAGTGATCTTGCCATAATCTCAAACAAATCTTCGATAATACCCTGTCAGCCCCAAAAATCCTCTTAAGGCCTTGATGTCCTTGGGTGTTGGGCAATCTAACATAGCTTCAATCTTCATTGGATCTGCTGCAACTCCACCTGCTGAGATGATATGACCCAAATACTCTAGTTGAGTCTGCCCAAAAGTGCATTTTTTCTTGCATATATGAAACAAGCATAGTAAATTAACTGCTTTTGGAAAAACATTTTCAACCGCGTTCATCAAAGCAAGGTCTCTATCAGTAATGATGACTTCAACTTCACCACTTGTAATATGTTCTTTCACCGTTTGTAGTGCCCACGTGAAGTTATCAGCACGCTCAGACTATAGATATGCAAATCCCACACAAAATATAATTTTAGTAGATGTAACACCAATAATCTCAAGTAATGGCATTCGATACTTACAGGTCTTGTAAGTGTCATCCATAATCGATACTATGTGAAAATTATTTACAAGAGTGATAGCGTCTGGATGGGTCCATATCGATAGACGTATTTATCGATAGACGTATTTATCGCATTCCATCAATGTCAAAAGATGTTGCATTTATGTTCTATTACCTCTAAGTGATGAACGATATGTTTGACGTGCATTGTAAACTTGTTTTATTGTCGTCAAACTTTCAACGTTATGATCCCTCATTGTCATTAAAATGTTTTTTGGTTTTACCAAGTTCTTTGTCATATCACCAAGTATGTTTTTCTCATCTTGAGACAATCGGCCTAAGAAAGAGTGATCGGTCAGTTTTTTGGCCAATTCGTGGCTATGGAGACCACATATTACATGCAAATATCATCCCTCACCAACAATTGATCGTGTTCCTCTCAATCTAAATGTACATTCACATTTTCTAGTCCAAGTACTCCTCGTAAGATTAGGATTCTTCCAAGGTCTATATTTACCACTTCTTTCACAACCGAAAATTAATTTTGTCTTTGTTCTTGGTCATGTTGTCGCAGTTTTAGATATAAAAATCACAACAACAATTCCATTTTCTCTTCCAACATTTCTAGCCCATTTCAATAATTCATCTTGTGTATCAAACATCATGCCGGTGGTAAACACATAAGTCAAATCAATCATAACAGGTTCCACTCCGTCATTCATAACGTCAAAATTAGGTTCCACATCATCATACATTTCTTCAAAATCAGAATCCAAATCATCATACATTTCTTCAAAATCAGGTTCCAAACCTTCATACATTTCGTCACTGTTGTCTCCCCCTTGATCCATTTAACTGCATCCAATAAATTACATAAATATAACATAAAAAATCCTAACTCCTAAACACAATAAAAAATAAAATAAACAAATATTCCAAATTTTATCAACTTTACGTGAAATGAGAAAACGTATGTGTACGCGAACTCAGTTCACGTATCACATACGTGAATTGACTTCAAGTGAACATACGTGAACTCAGTTCACGTATGACTGATATTTTTCAAATTCTTACCTATACGTGAACTGAGTTCACGTATCTGTATGTGAATTGAGTTCATGTACACATACATTTTCTCAGTTCACGTAGCTCATATGAATTTTAAAACTCCATTGATGTACGCAATCTTAATTCACTTACGTTTACGTAAACTTAATTCACGTAGCATCTGAATTTCTTATTTTTATCAGATACGTGAATTCGTTTCACGTAAATGTTCACGTACGAAACCCAGATTTTGAAAAAAAAACATTAAGCTACAAAACACAACAAAATACATGCCTAGTTGATTTGAGTTACTATAATGACGAAAATGATTCAAGATTATTGAAGGTGAAATGTATCAAAATGATTAAAGAATATTGAAGAAGATTGAAGATGTTAAGTTAATGAAGATGAAGATGATGAAGATAGAAAATGAGGAATTAAGTGAATAAAAAGGGAAGAATAGTTTAGGTATTTTGAGTTTAAAAAAATTGAAGAACTTGGGAAGTAAAAGTCTTAAAAAAAATAAAAAATAAAAACTTGTAGACGCATTAAATTTATCATGACCAATTAATTTTGTAAATGGAAGGAAATATCGTTGGTGAATAAATGACAATCAAGCATTCACTAACTAGTAATTACTGGTATGCTATCTTCAATTTAAATTTTGATATCTTTCACCCAATTTTATGCCTCATTTGGGTTAGGGTTTAGTTCCATACGTGTTCCGTATAAAACGCTAACAATACCTGCATTTTGCATGCTCTGTGACTTATATTCCAATTTCCAACTACTTTGGTTCGTTCAAAATTGTTGTTAATTCGCGAAGGTAGGTGTGGAGTTGGTGGAAGAGAGCAGAGGATGGAGAAGGTAAGAAAGGCTGCTGAGGCTTTGGTTGAGAAAACGATGAAAGGGAATGATGCTTCACACGATGCTGCTCATGTTTGGAGAGTTCGTGACCTTGCTCTTTCACTTGCTTCTGAGGAAGGTCTCTCTTCTCATCCTCATTCCATGGAAATCGTAACTACTCCTCCTATTATCTTCTTCCTCCTACTTCTTCTACTGTAATATCATGCTTGCCTCATTCTCATTTTTCCATTTCAGGTAGAGCTTGCTGCACTGCTCCATGATATTGGTAGCTAATCAACTCTATTTTATATTTCATATTTCATATTTCATTTCCCCCTATACCTACTATTTACTTTTTTGTTCAATACTGCAGCTGACTACAAATACCTGAGGTTAGTAACTATTATATACTGTGTGATTAATGTTTGTTGAACCATAAACCTCATATTTTTTTGCATAATCATATGATTTTTTATTATGCAACCTAAACTTTATGACTCTGAGCTAATACTCTTTCATTCAGGGATCCATCTGAGGAAAAAACTGTTCAAAATTTTCTTGAGGAACAAGGAGTTGAGGAGAACAACAAATCCAAAATTTTGAAGATCATCGAAGAAATGGGTAAGTTGCTAAAATAAAGTGGAAATACTGCTTATTTATTGGAAAATAGTACTCATTATTGATGCTGCTTCCAATATACAGGTTTCAAAGAGGAGGTGGCAGGAAAAGGAAATACTGAATGGTCTCCAGAATTTGGGGTTGTGCAAGATGCTGATAGACTTGATGCTATTGGTGCTATAGGTACTTCGTAGAATCTAGTATCCTATATTACTGGAAAATGGGGAAGAATTCCCTTTGATTGCAGAAATATGTCAGCTCTTTGAGGCTATACTTCCTATTGCTGACGTGTCTCATGTCGGACACGTGTGGATATTCGACACGGCACATATAGTTAGTTATATTCAACCATTCCATTTTTTCAAATTATTATTATATCGACATGTCAATATCAGTGTCATATCTAGTATCCATGTTTGTGTTAGTGTTTCATAGCTTATAGGGTTTGTCCACCTCCCAATGCCAAAAGGCCTTAATCTCTCAATTTACAGCATGCCCACTCTCTAATCCCTTCTACCTCTTTATAAGCAACATACATGCCTTATTTATTTCATCTAATTAACCCAACCTAAAGTAACTAACTAACAATAACAAACCTCTCATATTCCACGAAATGAGTTGTGTATAGGCTTTTCATAAGAAGGGGAATATTTAAAGGGCTACTTAAATGTGATATACTTAGGTCCATTTACTTTCTGAAAACATTTTCAGTTTTTATTTTCAGTGAAGTAAATTTTTATTCATTTTATATCGCTGACAACATATGGAAGACTCATGTAGTAAAAAACTTGTGGTAGAGAGAAGATGAAAGACAAACTAGGAAGAATGTATATTTAAAAACAACGCAAATAGTGTTTTTAAATCTGTCTTAAATAAGAAAAGTATTGGATCTTATATTCTTTTATACTTTTTATTTGTTGAAGTGAAAATCAAAACAGGAAAAGAAACTTATTTTAATCTCTTCGTCTGCCTTCAATATCAGGAATTGCGCGTTGCTTCACCTTTGGTGGGAATAAGAAGAGGATGCTGCATGATCCTGCAATTTTGCCAAGATCTAATTTATCCAAGGAACAATACATGAACAAAGAGGAACAAACTTCAATTAATCATTTTCATGAGAAGCTTCTCAAGCTTAAAGATATGATGAAAACCAAGGTACAGCTTAATTACAATTTTTTATAACCTTATCAAATTTTCAACCAAAAACACCTAAGTGTGCATTTTTCTTTTCATGTTCCAATTTCTCTGATGCATTCTTAAAAATAAAATGTATATGTTTTAAGAGTTTAATTGTCATACACTGTCAGTCTAAAAGTTTTACATTGTCAGCACATCACAACCATTCATGAGTATAACGTTGTATATCAATTGAATCCTATGTTTTAAATCTGTCATAGAATTTTAATTTAAGCTATCTATTTCAGGCTGGACAAAGGAGGGCTGAGAAAAGGCACAAGTTTATGGAAGAGTTTGTGAAAGAGTTTTAATCTAATAAGTTCTTGTTCTTGTCTTAATGCAATTTTGCACTTACAAGTTGCATCGGGACTTGGTAAAAATACAAAAGTGGAGCTTGAATAAGCTAGTTCAAGATGGTGGAAATTTTTCACATCTTTGTAAGTTGCAATTAGTAACCAAGTCATTGCTCCAAGCATAGTTTTTTCCACCCAACAATTTTTGTTTTGGAAGCTAGACTATATTTAATGTAAATTGTTATCTATTTCAGTAAACAAATGCTCTTGGTATCAGAGTCAAGATTATATATATAACTAGAGCTATCAATTTGATAAGTCCATATTCGTCTCAGCCTACATGTTGGAGAGGCTAAAAAATTTCTTAGTTAAAAAGGCTCCAAAAAAGAAAGTCTCAATACTAGAAAGCCTTTGTGGGTTTAGTGTGGCCTATGGGTCCACTTTCAAAAAGAAATTTTGATTTTTTAAATAAAAAAAATTGACATTTTTTTCGAGTTTTTTTCCTTAAAATTTTTCAATAAGAGTTGGAGTCTATTTCACATGATTTCGAATTGTGGAATGATCTTAGTCAAAACAATAGCCCTCGTGTTTTTCATATAAAAAAAGAACTCCTCTTATTTTATATAGTTCAAAACTCTTTGGGCGGAACTAAGAGAGTTTCATCCAATTCATCGGTGCATTTATGGTGGAGTCCAACCTTAGTGGATTTTCTTCATCAAGAGTATGTTCTCACTTTTCGGACAATTTAGCAAATAAATAGTTCTAAATAATCATTTTAAAAAAATTATAATTTTTCTCGAAATTTCGACAGAGTATTGTCTGTAATTTCAATGTTTCCAAATTTATAAAATCCTTGTTTACACTTTTAACTCAGTCATATCTCAAAGGATATAATATAATTGTTTAATACATTTCTCAAAAGACTTTACAAAAAAGGGGTCATCGATCAAAGAAACCTACCAAAACAAATATGATTGAGACTTGAATCTACTAACAGCTTGCTATTCAGCTGTTTGTGAATCTGATGAAAAAAAATAAACAATATGAATGGATAAGTCACAAAGACTTAGTGAGGAGACAACTACCACTAGAAGGGAAACACACAAAAATACGAATAATTGTTTTACAATCTTGTGGCGACATAATAAAAACATTAAACTTATAATGTAGCCATTCAAATAGAAATATTAAAAATTCAATTAATATCGAATCGAAATCAAAATGAACAAGCTTAAAATCATCATAGAAAATCAAACAAGTAAAAATACACATTCTTGATAACCAAGAGGCGACTTCATCTCATTGATAGCTTTTTCCTCCTAAGGGTGACATTTTCCTTATGGGTGGCTCCATCTAACGGATAGCCATCTTCTCTCAATCCTGCAACACATCATCACACATCAATTAGGGAGCTTACATCTTGTGGATATCCCTCTTTTCCTACAGATGACAATTCTCATAGGGGCGACTCCATCTAATGGATAGCTCTCCTTAATCAAAATGAGGTAACTAGGTGCACCTACTGCCGTTAACGATTTCATAATTATAACAATGATATTCAAAACACTTTAACAAAATAATATTTAAATACTTTATAATTCATAACAAAATCATAACATATTATATAACCAAGACTATGAAAATAAATAAATGACGAAATCGAGATAAATTTAAAGGTTGTGTTTTCCAAAACATTTAAATAAATACTTTAACATATAAAACGAGTAAAATAGCAATTATAGCAAAATAAAAATATGTGACAATGATCGTCGTCTACTCACAACTATGGAGAATAAACTATGTTTGTTCTCCAACAACTTCCAGAGTAGCCCGCAGGACCTCAGCTCGCAAATCTGAGTAAAAAAAACTATTCTCAAGACTTTAGAAAAATTATTCTAAAGTTTAGCTAACTCTAGGAAACTATAAAAATCATTTACATCTACTCTAAGCACAAATTAGATTTTTAAACAAAACTACATTTCCTAGAGATTCATTATTAGCATAAGAGTTGTGTATTTATGTAACACCCCTATTTTTAATAGTGCGAGTGTATTTTTTTTTAAAACAAAAATCGAATTTCAAAAGTTAAGAAATAAATACTTTTGGATAAAATATTTAAGTCGTAACATAACGACAAAAGTCAACAAATATTTACAAGCAGCGAAAAATAGTTTTTGAAATACAAACCGAAAGTATTTAAATAGCGAAATACACCGGAGATATGAAACCTATCAGACATAGTTCATACCCTTGGGGTATTCTCGACAGACACCTGTACAAAAGTACTGCCCCAAGAATTTAAACTTCCCCATGTCGCACCAAAAAATGGTACAAGGACCCATCAAAATAAAAGTCAAGCTGACAATATGAGGTATAGGTACAGTCTTCCAAATTGAAATAAATATATCCACAAAAGAAAGACAATTAGACCTTATACAACTACATAATCTGATCATGCTACAAAAGGTTATACAACCCGGGTGATCTCCATGCGTCCCACAAGATTCCCTCTGACACAACATCGGGCATGTAGGCCTAACTACCTTCCCATCTCTAGGGTACTAACCGGTCGAATGATCCTGATTCTCATCTGAGGGCAAAGCCCAGATTTCCACAATAATTGTAAAGGTCACCAACCTAAATTAACAAATATCACATAACATTTAAGTTTTTTTATGCACAAAATAAGCTTTCAACTTAGCATACTCTTTGAGAGGGTATTCATATGCCAAACACGCATAATCAAAGTTGAAAAATGAAGTTTTTAACAAAACTGCACTGTCGTATTCGAATACATAATCCTTGTATTCGAATACAATGTTGTTTCAGAAGTCAGTAGCAAAATCAGCACAACTGTATTCGAACACAACCTCCTTGTATTCGAACACAACCTCTTTGTATTCAAATACAACAGTAGAAAAATGTAGAATTCAGCATTGAAATGGTTTCGAAATCAATCAACACTTACACACAAATTCAAACAATCACACTTACCAATTAGGGCACATTCACAACCACAACTGAGCATACATATACCATCATCACAATATATCAAACATGAGTCGCGTGCCAAGCACCCTAAGGTAATGCATATATGCCCAAAATGCATGAATTCCGGAATTCCAATCAAAACCCTCATCGAATGGGCATAAATCATAATTGTATCGCTTATCACAGGTTTTATACTAATTATCAAAGTGCCGCCCATCACAAGCTTGCACGATTTACTAATGTGTCGCCTATCACAGGCCTTACATTGTTTTCTATAGTGCAATCGCTCACATATCAACACGTTCTACAGTGCAATCTCTCACAAATCACGACGACGCGATAATCCCCATAAGGATAAGATGAACCAACAAATCACATGGCATCATCTCGTGGCCCATCACGGTCACCACTATCACTATGACACCATCGCAGTCACCATGTACTATGAAATGCATGGGCATACTCTGACTTTTTCCACAACAATAATTAAGTAAATGCAGATATTAAAAGATTCCCCATTTTTAATACTCATTTAACACTAATGATTTTTCAATTACACACAGAGCATACTCAAGCATATTTTCTCACCACCACCCATCAAATTTAATTCACAATTTACATTAAATTCGATCTATTGAAATTCCACAAAATCCAAAACAAGTTCAATCATCTATCACCCATAAATTTCCACATTTTCAAACATGAATCATGCAAAATTAAGTGTCACAAACCACACCTCAAACATCTCAAATTTAATTTCCTCATAACACACATAAATGAATCAAATTCATTTTCCACCAATTCACATAAGTTTCTTCTTCAAAAACTCATAATTTTAATTTATGAACACATCAAGCACACCAAACATGAATCACCACAAACCACACCTCAAATTTAAATCCCACTATATTACACATAATCGCGTTAAATTCATTTTCTATGAATTCACTCATCAAATACATCAAATTTCTTTTCCACAAACTCATAAATAATGTCCTAAATGCAAACTAAAAGTTTGGAAGGAGCTCTTACCTTAACGGTAGCTTTAACAAGCGATTACGGCACCGCGATTAATTTCGGTAAAATTTCCGCTTGCATTGTCACTTTCAAAGTTGGCTCACTAGCACTGTAGCAGGGAGATGAACAACTTTCCCTTATATCACTTCTAGAAACGAAGGTCAAATGTCAAAGAAAAGTGGAGGTTTGTGATTGAAAGTTTTGAAAACCCCAAACACTGTTTTTCTTTGTTTTCGAATTCGAGAAGAAGAAAGAAGACGAAGAGATAAAGTTGAGTAGTAGGGAAATGTTGTTCTTTCACTAAGTCGATTTTCTTGAAGCCAAAGAAAGAAAAATGAAATGGAAGGAAGAAGAAGGAATGGATTCGCGAGGCAGGGAAACGATTCTGCTTTCTTTCTTTCCTTTCCTTCCTTCTCACGTTTTCATATATATATATATATATATATATACTTAAAACCAAACCAAACAAATATTTACACAACTCTTACACACATCACTTCACTCACATCTCAATTTATTTTGATAAAAATATATACTCTCGTCGCAACTCAATTGACAAATAAATTTTTCAGCAACCAGAGATATTTTTAACAAAACTGCCCGGTATTAAATTCTTCGTAACGTAAATAAATTATTCTCCAGCAAATAATTTTAATCCAATTTCCAAAAATATATTTTTGGCATTTAACTCACTAAATACCAAAAACTGGGCTAAAAGCCTAAGAAATTCAACACAAAATACCCTAAAATTGTATAATTTAGGATTTAAAAATTATAGGTCTTACAATTTACCTCAAAGAGTCTCAATAAATAACTTTCAAGAAGTGAGTACCCTTAACCTTCCTTGAATCACTAACCCTAACCCCCAAAAATCCTAACAAAGAGTATTTGTAGGAGTATAAGAAGTTATATTCTTGGGGATGTTAAATTCCTTTAAGGGTTTAAGTGATGTGGAGTAAGAAAAAGCAAGGAGAAAAAGAAGAGAGAAAAAAATTAAAAAAATGGTGAGGGTAGATGTTGTAGCGAGAGAGGGAAAAGAAGGAGGGAAAATGTGAGGTGGTAAAATGAAGTGGATAGGAGGTTGGATTTGTTTTAATTTATTTAATAATATTAATAATAAAACAAATTAATGAAACGGAGCGTTTCAATCTCATCCTCTTATGAAAATTCGTCCTTGAATTTATTTGATTTTTTTCTTTATAATATTGACCTTGAGTTTCAAACAAGTGTGGGTACTTTGTACGTATGACTTTTTCAGGTTCCCAAGTTGTTTCTTCACCAGATGGACCACGCTAAAGGATGTTTTTACTGAAATGATATCTTTTGAGCGTAAACTTCTCACTTGGCGATCTAATATAGCTACCGGATACCCAACGTATGATAGAGTCTCATCTAACTACACATCTTCATGATTAATCACATGAGAAAGGCCATAAAGATACTTCTGAAACATCGAAATATGAAAGACCGAATGAACACTTGAGAGATCCAGTGGAAGTGTCAAACAATACGTCATAGGTTCGACCCTTTTTACCAAACCGCAAAACTCTTTTCATTAGTGAAACATGTAGGAATACATGTTCTCCCACTGAATCAGTTTAACTTTTTCAATGGCATCTTGAATCAACTCTGAACCGACTAGTTTAACTTATTCCACTTCAAACTATCATATCGTAGACCTACACTGACTTCCATACAAAGCCTCCAACGAAGCCATTTGAATACTAGATTGATAACTATTAATGTATGCAAACTCCATCAAGGGAAAATATTGATCCCAACCACCCCCAAGATTTAGAACCCAAGCACAAAACATATCTTCTAATATTTGTATAGTCTTTTCAGACTGGACATTTGTTTGAGGATGAAAAAATGTGCTAAGCTTCAAATGAGTTCCTAATATAGTTTGAAACGACTTCAATATTTATCTCCATGCAAAGATACAATTTCATCTAAATAAAGTTTAGCATATTGAGATGCAGTATAAGTAGTCTTCACAGGTAAGAAATGTGAAGATTTGGTCAACTAATCTATAATCACTCGCATCGAGTCATAACCCTTTTGGGTTCGTGGTAATCATGTGAAAAAGTTCATAACAATGCCTTCCCACTTCTATTCAAGTATTTCAACAGGTTGAAGTAACCCTACAGGCTTTTGGTGTTCAACCTTTACTTGTTGAGACACATAGATACAAAATATGTTACATCTCTCTTCATCCCTTTCCACCAATACAATCTTCTCAAGTCTTGATACATCTTATTAGAACTTGGATGAATAGTATAAGAAGAATGATGAGCCTCCACTAAAATTGTCCTCCTTAAGCCACCAACATTCGAAACACACAATCGAGACTTCAACCTCAACACACTATCAAAATCAACTGAAAAATCTAAAAGTTTACCATTCTGAACATTATTTACCATATTCGCCAAGTGCGAGTCTTGACTTTGAGTTTCCTTATCAAATGTGGTTGGACAAATTTGTACATGGGCTAAAATTAACCTCGAGTGATCAAGTTCAAACTGAATTGTACTTTCAACAATTTCTTGAAATTCTTTAACAATTGGACTTTTTACTTCTGCTATATATGTGAGACTACCCATGGATTTCCTACTCAAAGTGTAAGACCCTTAATTTTAAATCCTAAATTATACAATTTTAGGGTATTTTGTGTTGAATTTCTTAGGATTTTAGCCCAATTTTTGGTATTTAGTGAGTTAAATGTCAAAAATATAGTTTTGGAAATTAGACTAAAATTATTTGTTGGAAAATAATTTATTTATGTTGCGAAGAATTTAATACCCGACAGTTTTGTTAAAAATACCACTCGTTGATGAAAATTTATCTGTCAACTGAGTTGCGACGAGAGTTGATATTTTTAACAAAAAGTAGTTTGGGAAGTGATGGGTGAAATGGTAATTTTATAAAATATCTATATATTTTTTTAGATATTTGTGGTTTGGTTTTAATAATATATATATATACTATTAGTTTAAGTATATATATATATATATATATAGATAAGAAAGCAAGGAAACGAAGAGAGAAACAGAAAGCAAGCCTCGTGATCTTCTTCTCCTTCTTTCCTTTGTTTTCCAAAAAAAAAAAATTAAAACTATAAAACACAAACCCCCATTTATTTATTAGATCTAAGCTTCCATTCGAGAAGTGACATAAGAGAAAGTTGCTCATTGCCACGCTGCGGTGCTAGTGAGCTAGTTTTCGACGCGACGTCACAAACTTAAATTTTACCAAAATTAATTACGGTACCGTTATTGCGTGTTAGAGCTATTGTTAAGGTAAGGGCTCCTTCCAAACTTTTAGTTTGCATTTAGGACATTATTTGTGATTTTGTGGAAAAGAAATTTGATGTATTTAAGGTGTGATTTCGTGAAAAATTAATTTAATGTGATTATGTGTAATTTAGTGGAATTTAAATTTGAGGTGTGGTTTGTGGTGATTCAAGTTTGGTGTGATTTATATGTTCATAATTATTATTATGAATTTTTGAGATGTGATTTATTTGTGGATTTTTTAGAAAATGAATTGGTGAAATTGATGGGTTCATAATTAATATTATGAATTTTTGAGAAAAAATTTATGTATGGATTGGTGAAAAATGAATTTAATTCAATTTGTGTGGATTGAATTTGGAAATGTGATTTATGTGTGTTTGTGGAAATTGAAATTGGTGTGAATAAATATGTTTGAGTATGCTCTGCGTTGTATACGAAAAATCATAAGTGTTAAATGAGTATTAAAAATGGAGAATCTTTTAATAGTGACATTTACTTAATAATTGTGGTGAAAAGAGTCAGAGTATGCTTATCCATTTCATAGTACATGGTGACCGCGATGGGGCCATGGTGATAGTGGTGACCGTGGTGGGCTACGAGATGATACCATGTGAATTGTTGGTTCATCTTATCCTTGCAGGGATTGTCACGTCGTGCTGATCTGTGAGAGATTGCACTCTAAAATGTGCTAATCTATGAGCGATTTCACTATAGAAAATCGTGTTGGTCTGTGAGCGATTGCACTCTTGTATGTTGTGTTGATCTGTGAGAGATTGCACTCTAGAATGTGCTGATCAGTGAGCGATTGCACTCTAGAAAATCGTGCTGGTTTGTGAGCGACTGCACTCTTGTATGTTGTGCCGACCTGTGAGAGATTGCACTCTAGAATGTGCTGATCTGTGAGCGATTGCACTCTAGAAAATCGTGCAGGTCTATGAGCGACTGCACCCTTGTACGTTGTGTTGATCTATGAGAGATTGCACTCTAAAATGTGCTAATCTATGAGCGATTGAACTCTAGAAAATCGTGCTAATCGAGAAGGGTTTTGGTTTGGAATTCCGGAATCATGAATTTTGGCATATACGCATTGCGTTAGAGTTTTTGGCATGCGAGTTATGTTTGTTATACTATGATGATTGTATATACATATTCGGTTGTTGTTGTGATTTTTCGTAACTGCTTTGAGGTGTGAAGTTGGGTTGATTAAGTTTCAATGTAATTATGTGTTAATAATTGATAATATTAATGTTTGAAGTGTTGATTGATTCATAGCCATTTTGGAATTGAAAATTTGCATTTTCTCAGTTGTATTCGGCTACGACAGTGCAATTTGTTAAAATTTCATTTTTCAACATTGTTTATGCATTTTTGGACATATGAAAACCCTATCGAGGAGTATGCTAAGACGAAATGTTATTTTGAGCATTTGAAAATATAAGAATTTTACTATGTGATATTTGTTAATTTCGGTTGGTGACCTTTACAATTATTGTGGAAACTTGGGTTTTGCCCTTAGATGAGAACCAGGATCATCCTATCGGTTAGAACCCTGGAGATGGGAAAGTAGTTAGTCATACATGACCGAAGCTATGTCAGAAGGATCTTGCGGGGTGCGTGGAGATCACCCAGGTTGTATAGCTTTTTGTAGCATGATTATATTAGAGGGTTGTATAGGGTTTAGTTGTCTTTCTTTTGTGGATGTATTTATTTCAATTTGAAAGACTGTACCTATACCTCATATTGTCAGCTTAACTTTTATTTTGATGGGTCCTTGTACCATTTTTTTTATGCGACGTGGGGAAGTTAAAATTCTTGGGGTAGTGCTTTTGTATAGGAGTCTGTTGAGAATACTCTAGGGGTATGAGCTATGTCTGATAGGTCTCACAACTCCGGTGTATTTTGTCGTGTATATACTTTGGGTTTGTATTTCAAAAACTATTTCCGATGCTTGTAAATATTGTTGGCTTTTGTCGTTATGTTACGACTTAAATATTTCATCCAAAAGTATTTTCTTTGTTTTAAGAAGAAAAAATATACACTCTTGCTATTAAAAATTGGGGTGTTACACAAAGCATCTGCAACAACATCTGTCTTTCCTTGGTGGTATAAGATTGTGCAATCATAATCTTTCAAGAGTTCCATCCACCTTCTTTTTCTTAAATTTAAATCTCGTTGTTGAAAGATATACTTAAGACTTTTATGGTCGGAATAAATCTCACAAGTTTCACCATATATATAGTGTCTCCAAATCTTAAAAGCGAAAATTACTACAGCCATTTCCAAACTGTGTAGAATATTTTACCTCATGCCTCTTGAGTTGACTAGATGCATAGGCGATAACCTTATTGATCATAGCATTTGGGCACATGTTTCTAGCTTTTTAGTTTGGTATTTTATAAGTTTTTTATAGCTTAGAATAATTTTTTAGCTAGTTTCTAAACTTTGGGTCGAAATTTTATTATAATTTTATTATTTGCATTTTGACCTTTTTCTCGCTTTGTAGGCCATAACTTGAGCTATGGATATCATATTAACACATACGAGCAGGAGTTGGAAAGCTAAAAATCAGAGCTACAACTTTTGTGTTGGAATAAAAGTTAATGCCGAACTTTACTAGGCGTAAATTGCAGATTTCGTAATCTCGACTTTTGTAATAATTGTAAATAGTGAGCCACTTGTTTTTAAACCCTAAACCCTAAAGCTCAATTTTGAGTACTTTATATTGGGAGTTTTCTTTCTTTTCTAGGAGATGGAATATTAGGATTCAGATTGCTACAAGAAATAAACACTTTTTATTTTAATTTCATGGAATGCTAATTTTATAAGATTAATCCACGAGTTCGGAGCTTCATCAACACCTTGGGATTCAGGTTACACTGTCAATTTCGCTTCATGATCCTATCTCTGTTTATTTGATTATATTGATATTCTGATTGCTTAAATTGAATATCAATAAGATCGATTAAATTCATTTGACATAATTTGGTTTCGATTTCTAATTTAATTAAATTATAATTTTTTGACGCTTGATCGTTAATTGCACTATTTTGATGATTGTGATGCGTAAATTGTAGATTTCATAATTTAGATTTTTGTAATAATTTTAGATAGTAGGCCACTTGTTTTTAAACCCTAAACCCTAAAGCTCAATTTTGAGTACTTTATATTGGGAGTTTTCTTTCTTTTCTAGGAGATGGAATATTAGGATTCAGATTGCTACAAGAAATAAACACTTTTTATTTTAATTTCATGAACGGCTAATTTTATAAGATTAATCCATGAGTTCAGAGCTTTATCAACACCTTGAGATTCAGGTTACATTGTGAATTTCGCTTCATGATCCTATCTCTGTTTATTTGATTATATTGATATTCTGATTGCTTAAATTGAATATCAATAGGATCGATTAAATTCATTTGACATAATCTGGTTTCGGTTTCTAATTTAATTAAATTATACTTTTGCGATGCTTGATCATTAATTGTACTATTTTGATGATTGTGATGCTTAATCCAGTCAAAGAAACTGAATTTATATAGGATTGATTACACTTGTTTGATCAATTATGTAGTCAAATAAGAATAGAATTACGAATTAGAAATTAAACTCATTGATAGAATATGTGATAGGTTTGAAACTCGAATTAGTGGATTAATCGTTTTGCTCTTCTGTTAAAACAAAAATATAAAAAAACCTCCTTTCAAAGTTCATCTTTCAATTTGGTTAATATTATTATATCAGAAGTCCTTGCGAAACGACTCAAGTTATTACCTCTATTTACATTTTATCAATTATATTTTACCCATCTACGACAATGGATCAAATTGAATTCCCCCACACTTAAGCTTTTGCACTCCCAGCAAAACAATGCATGTAATTCCAAATATTCTTATGAATTCAAAGTGGTAAGAGAAAAAAATATTTCTAGCTTAAGGCAATCATGAATAGGTTTTTTATCACAACCAAGGCAAACAAAAGGACAAGCTAACTAAAGAATGTATCGTAAGTGATAGAGTCCTCCCAGCATATAACATTCTCTCAAAGTGTTTACACTCAAAGTGTTTGAGCTACTGTTTACACTCAAAGCACATAATGAAAGCTAGAACTACCATAGGCTTGACAAGCCTCTATAATCTATATTTTAAACACATGCACATAACGATCAAAAAGTCTTTATTCAGGTTGTAATGTGGCCAAGGTAAGGGTGAGATAATCCTAAGGAGACTAAGGTTGAAAATCAAAGAGGGTAAATGAGTAATGATTAAGAGAGAAAAACAACATTAATAAGTCACTCAACAAAATATCATTGACTTTTATTTTCACACTCTTTGCTAAAAAAACAACCATTTTCCCTCATTTTTTTTTCATCGTTTTTTTTATAACCCTCAAATTTAAACAAACAAGTTGAGCACCCCCACACTTATTCAAGGAAATATTCCTTTATCCCCCAAGATTGGGTCAATTCATTGTTTTTCACTTTTAGGCTTGTAATGAGCTATATAACAAAGAATGGGATAATTAGGCTCAAAGGGAATTAAACAAATGGATTATTGTAAAGTAGGCTTATGTGCTATTAGCTTAATCAAGAAACAAATGCCTAGATCATTTCAATATATGCATGTGGACGAGAGTCAAGTTAAGTTCTAGCATAACGTGCAATCGTGAGTGAGATAACACACAAGAAAAAAAGATGGAAAAATGTATTCTATTCATAATAAGGCTAAAAAATCTCACAATGGTTAAGGACATATCACAAATGACACACAACTTAGCATTTTAGTCCAATTTATTTTACCAAAAATGCAAAGATATTATCCAATCAAACTCTCAAAAATGCAAAGATATTTTACCAGTCCAAACAAACTCTCAAAATTTACAAACACAAAATCGAATGAAAAAGCATGTAGTTGAATATCCATTTTTATTTTTTTTTTAATTTTTATTTTTTTTTAATTTTTATTTTTTGAAATATAACAAATAAAACTCTAAATAATATCCCCACACTTAAATTACACATTGTCCTCAATGAAAGTAACAAGTATAAAATAAGAGTAAGGAAAGGGAGCTTCCTGTTAGAACTTCAGTGTAGGTGGGCTATTCCAAAGAGAGTTCTTTTATGGTAGCATGAGAAAAAATGTTTGTAATAACAAAAGGGCCAATACACTTCGACCGAAGTTTAACAACCATAATTTTTAGACGCGAGTTGAATAATAAAAATTTTTGACCAATGGAAAATTCCTTCAAAGAAATTATCTTATCATGAAAGTACTTAGTTTTCTCCTTATAGATCTAAGATTTCTTGTAAGCTTCAAGTCTAAGCTCTTCAATTTGTTGCAATTGAAACTTTCTCTCCAAACCTGTTTTCTCCATCTCAATATTACAACTCTTGACCGCCCAATAGGCACGATGCTCTATTTCCACTAGGAGGTGGCATGCCTTACCAAACACAATTTGATAAGGGGGCATCCTTATTGGGGTTTTGTAGGCTGTTCTATGAGCCAAAAGAGCTTCTTCAAGTCGGTGGCTCTATTCTTTCAAGTTTGGTTGCACCATCTTTTCTAACATTTGTTTGATTTCCCTGTTTGAGATTTCAGCTTGCCCATTAGTTTGGGGGTGATAAGGTGTAGAAAATATTTGCACAACCCCATATTTTTGAAGTAAAGCGTCCATGGTGCGGTTGCAAAAATGATTGCCTTGATCACTTATGATGGCCCGGGGTATTCCAAACCTGAAAAAAATATTTGATCTAATAAAACCTGCAACAAATTTAGAATCATTAGTCCTAGTGGGTATTGCTTCCACCCATTTCAAAAGATAATCAACAACTAGTAAAATATAGACAACCAAAAGATACAGGAAAATGGCCCATAAAGTCAATGCCCCACACATCAAATGCTTCACATAAAAGCATAGGTTATTGAGGCGTCTCACTCCTACGAGTGATTGTTATTCCTGCTATTTGGTATTGCTCACAAGTTTTGTAAGTTTCAAAAGCATCTTTAAACAAAGTGAGCCAAAAAAAAAAACCTGAGTCTAAGACTTTTCTTGTTGTTCGTTGAGGACCAAAATGTCCCTTAGCTTGAGCGACATGACAAAAATGAAAAATTGATTGAGCCTCATGGTGGGAAACATATGCCTAATCACCTGGTCACTACATAATTTCCACAGATATGGATCATCCTACACATAGTATTTGGCATCACTTTTAAGTTTGTGTATTTGTGTTCTAGATGCATCTGCAGGAAAGACTCCAACAACTAGATAATTAACTAAACCAACAAACCAATGAGTTACCTCACACAATTGTAGCAGTTGCTCATCAGGGAAGTCATCTTGAATGGGGATGGGATCCTCATCCTTTCCTATTTTGCTCAAATGATCTACCACCAAATTTTTAGCTGCATTCTTATCTTTAATCTTTAAATCAAATTCTTTGAGTAACAACATCCATTGGATCAATCTCGATTTTTTTTTTGGTTTCTTAAGCAAGAACTTCAAAGCTGCATGGCCAGTCAAAACAATAGCTAAAAGTTCCTTTTCAGTGGTAGTATAATTAGCTTGTGCAGAATCTAAAGTCCTAGAAACATAATAAATAACATGGGCAGCCTTACCAACCCTTTGTGCAAGGATTGCTTGCACTGCATAGTTAGATGTAATACACGTAATTTCAAAAGGGAGGGTCTAATTGGGTGGCTGAATTATGAGATTAGAGGTCAATGCTACCTTTAGGAAATCAAATGCCTTTTTGCATTTGTCATCAAAGGTGAAACTGACATCTTTTTGCAGCAAATTTGACGACGAAAGAGTTATCTTGTTGAAATCCTTGATAAAGCGTCTCTAAACACCTAGATGGCCAAGAAAAGAAGAATATCACAGATGCAAGATGGGTAAGGAATATTAGAAATCACATCAATCTTGGCAGGATCCACTTCTATCTCATTCTTAGAGATCACATGTACAAAAGTATTCCTTGTTCAAGCATAAAATGACATTTTTTCATAATTCAGCACAAGGTTAGTTTCAATACATCTATGCAAAACTCTATCTAAATTGTTCAAGCATTCATCAAATGAGGAACCATACACAGTAAAATCATCCATGAAAACTTCTATACAAGTTTCTATCAAATCAACAAAAATACTAATCATGCAGCATTGGAAAGTGTTAGGAGCATTGCATAGGCCAAAAGGCATCCTCCTATAGGCAAATGTGTCGAAAAGGGAAAGTGAACATGGTCTTTTCTTGGTCCTCTAGTGTAATATGGATATGAAAATAACCAGAAAACCAGCAAGAAAACAATAATGTGAAATACCAGCCAATCGTTGAAGCATCTGATCAATGGATACTAAAGGAAAATGATCATTTCTAGTTGTTTGGTTTAGTCTCCTGTAATCGATTCATACCCTCTAATTGTTTTGCACTCGTGTGGGAATAAGTTCATTATTTTCATTTTTAACCATTGTGAGTCCAGTCTTCTTCCGGACTACTTGCACCGGACTAACCCATTGACTATCAGAGATGGGGTATATAATGTCTGCTCGCAAGAGCTTTGACACTTCCTTTTTTACAACATCCAGAATTAATGGGTTAAGTCACCTTTGGGACTGCCTGACTAGTTTTACCCCATTCTCTAGTAGTATCTTATGCATACACATGGATAGGATAATATCAGTAATATTAGCCAAGGTCCATTCGACCGCCTTCCTGTGTTTTCTCAAAATCTGCAACAACTTTTCTTTGTGTTCATCTTCAAATTTGGCTGAAATAATCATAGGTAACATGTCGCTTCCTTCTAAATATGCATATTTCAGGAAGTAGTTTAAGCTCTATAGTCAGTGGTTGTTCAATGGAGGGAACAATACTAGTGGCTGAAGCTAAGTCTGCAAAATCAATTATGTTAGTAGAAATATCAATATCAGCACAATGATCAACCTACAAGGCAACTTTGATCTCAGCACACACAGTGCATAATTGAGTATTTGTATAGAATTCACAAGTATAAGTATCATCAAAATCAAACAATGAAGGAAAATCAGTAGCAAACGTATCAGGGTAACATATCAAACAAGTACATCTTCCACAAGTCTAGCAGGATGAGCATTGCTCATGTTCGCCAATTGAATGGTAACACATGTACTTTGTAAAGGTCCAAGAGCAAAAAAAGTTAAAAATAGATGTAGGCGTAACATTAATGGAAGCTCCTAAATCTAACATAGCATTTTCAAATTGACTATTGCCTATGGTACATGGAATGGAAAAAGTTCATGGATCTTTCCATTTCTAAGGCATGGGCTGAATCAGGACATAAACATATCGCCCCATGTTTACCCTTTCATTATCTTTTAACCTTCTCTTGTTTGTGCACAAATTTTTAGAAATTTTTCATATCTTAGAATTTGTTTAATTGCTTCAAGAAGGGGAATGTTCACTTCCACCTTCCTAACTATATCCTAGATCTCCTTGTCCTTATCTACCTCGTCCATTTTCTTAGTCTTCACTATCCTTTGAGGAAAAGGAAGTGGTATATTTTGCTTAACATCAACAGTTACAAGTATTAAAGTGCTCTCAGCAACCTTGTTATTTTTCTTAGTAGTTTCAGGTACCTTTGGTATTTCAACAAATTTCCCAGACTTTAATGTGATTGCACTAACATTGGGAGCATTTGGATTTACTATTGACTGTGCAGGCATTTGATTTGACCTACAATTGATTAATTGAAGTGGCCAACGGACCAATCTTTGTTTCCAAATTTTGAATGGTGCAATTTGTTCTTTGTTGAAATTTAAGATTTTGGACAGCCATCTACTTAACGAGGTCCTCTAATGAAGGTGCATTGTTTTGCTGTTGAGAAATATTTTGATGCTGCTACTGTCTAGATTGTCGTTGTGCATATGAATTCCCCATCTTAGGTTGGGATGGTTTCTCCAATCAGGATTGTACGTGTTAGATGACATATCGTAGTTGGCTTGAGGATTGTATATATTTGCTGCATATGCTTGAGGAGCATCGACAATTGGATCTTCTTGCAATGTAGGACATGAATCTGAAGGACGCTATGGAGAAGTGCAAATACCAGAGACCATTGTTTGGGTTTTACTTTTTTCCAGTTTTCTTACTAAAGATGTAAGCTCATCAAGTATGCTTCTAAATTCTTGTGGGAAGAAGCTTGAATTTCATTCACACCCCTTGTCAACACGGTTGAATAGCTTCTAGTTGTAAACTACTGAGAATTAATGGACATGTTCTCAATCAAAACATTTGCAGCTTCTGGGGTCTTATCGACAAGTGCTCCCCCACTAGCAGCATCCAAAATGCTTTTATCCATAGGTAGCAACTCTTCCTAAAATGATGGATGAGCAATTGTTCAGAAATTTGGTGATGAGGATAATTATACACTAATTTCTTGAATCTCTCCCAATACTCATGTAATGATTCCCTATCAATTTTCCGGATGCCACATATTTCTTTTCTGACTGAAGCAGCTCTTGAGGCAGGGAAGCAACTCATGTAATGATTGAAGCAGAACCTGGTTGAAGGTAGTCTAACCAGTCCCTATCAGCATCTTGGAGTGAAAATGAGAAGCGTCTCAGCTTAATTTAGTATTTTGTGACTTCTTGAGGCATCATGGTAGAACACACAACATGGAATTCCTTCAAGTGTTTGTGGGGATCCTCACCTGCAAGACCGTTAAACTTTGGAAGCAAGTGTGTTAAACTAGATTTAAGTTCAAATGATACATTAACTTCATGATATTTGATACACAATAGATTATAATTGACATTAGGTGCAACAAGTTGTCTTAAGGTTCTATTAACCCAAGAAAACACTGAATCTCCTTTACTATGGTAGGTATGGGCCAATTCTGCATTTCTTCCACCTTACTTGGATAAACACTTATTCCATTCTTAGACACAACATGATCTAAAAATGCCACATTGTCCAACCAAAACTTGCATTTAGTGAATTTGGCATATAATTGCTTATCTCTTAAATTTTAAAAAACCAACCTCAAATGTCGCTTGTGTTCTTTTTTACTCTTAAGACTAAACAAGGATATCATCAATAAACACAATCACGAATTGATCCAAGAAGGGTTTAAAAAATTGATTCATCAAATACATAAAAGTTATTGGGGCATTAGTAAGCCCAAAAGACATACCCAGAAATTCATAATGTCCATAATGTGTGCGACAAGTTGTCTTTGTTATATCATCCCCCTTAATCTTCAACTGGTGATACCCCGACCGTAAATCAATCTTACAAAAACAATGAGCTCCTTGAAGTTTGTCAAACAACTCATCAATACGAGGTAACAAATATTTATTCGTTACAATTGCTTTATTCAACTTTCTATAGTCTACACATAGCCGCATGGACCCGTCTTTCTTATTTACAAATAAGATTGGTGCTCCCCAAGGAGAAGAACTTGGGCGAATAAAACCCTTATCAAGAAGATCTTGAAGTTGTTCCCTTAACTCCTTAGGTTTTGTTCGGCCCATACGATAAGGAGTTACGGATATAGGATGAGTGTTAGGAACCAAGTCTATTAGAGAACTCAATCTCCCTATTAGGTGGCAACCCAGGAAGTTCTTCAGGAAAAACATTTGAAAATTCACATGCTATTAGAATTTTTTCCAATTCCTCCTCAGCCACTTGTGTATCCCTTACCAAGGCTAAGTACACTTGACAACCTCTAGTGATTAACTTGCTAGCTCTCTCAAGGATGAGATTTGGTTATGTGGTACCCAACAATGTTCTCCTTGAAATGAGAAGATTGATTTGTCCCAGTATCTCAAATTTCACCACTTTGTTATGACAATCCAAATTGGCATGATGCAAAGCCAACCAATCCATACCCAAATTCACATAAAAACCTACCAAGTCAATAACTACTAAATCTACTGGTAACACCTTGCTCCCAATTACTATATGACAAAAACGATACACTGGCTTAGCAAGAAAATTTTCTCCAACAAGTGTAGCCACAACTAAAGCTTCTTTTAGAAAAGATGAACATTTACCATGTCGAGAAGCAAACCTCGAGGATACAAAAGAATATGCAGCTCCAAGATCAAACAAAACATGACCATCTTTGGAACAAATAGAAAGTATTCATCTAACTATTGCATTGGATGTCAAAGCATCCTAACAAGTCATAGCAAACACTCAAGCCTGAACTCTTCCTACTGGTATCTGACCTCTACCACCAAATCTCCTACCTCCCTGCTGAGATGTTCTTGAACCTCTAACATAATAATTTTCACTTTGTCGCACTGATGCAAAATGAGCCTGAGAAGATGCCAAAGTTGTTGGTGTTGATGCATAACTAGAGAATGAATGTGTCCTGTCTACAAGACAATCCCACATTGATAGCACACCTTACTGTCTCTGGAATAGTTTCCAAAGTGAAACCTACCACAAATAGAACATCATGTAGCTAGAACACCGAAATGTCTTTGAGGGAAAGTGGATTGTGATGCTGCTTTAGAATCTGATCTACGACTCTACACTATCCCAAAAGACTACCCGTTATGACAACCTTTTTTTTGACATGAGTCTTTGTTTCCCCTAATAACCAAATATAGATCCACCATCGCGATTTGGATAGTTACTGTAAGATCCTTCAACCCTTTATTTCTTCCATGAATCTTGTCTATTGCCTCCTTTTTCCATCTGTCGTTGTTCAATTTGAAGTGCCAAATTCAATTCGACCAAACCACATATCCAAATAATTAATCCCTCAATCCTCTAATGAACCTCTTGACACACATCTCCTCAGTGATAGGGTAAGGAGCGCGTCTAGAAAGCTCTGTAAAGCGAGCACTATACTATAAAATTGTCATACCCTCCGTTTGCTCCAATCGCTCAAACTCATGAGCTAATTCATCTCTAACACTGTTTGGAAGAAAACAAGCCATGAACAACTAAGAGAACTCTCTCCCATGCTAACGAAGGTGACCCAACTTGTCTACCACATGATACTATATCAAACCAATCACCTGTCACACCTATTAGTTGAAATGATGTCAATTCTACTGCTCTTACCTCATGACAACTCAATGCTCTCCAAAGCTGCTCTAAACTATCAATGATTGTTGTGGGTCCTCAGTCACACTAGACCCATAAAAAAGTAGGGGGTTTAAGCTTCATGAAGTATGGTAAAGTAACCTCAATCCCCCTTGTTGCAGCAATTGTATGTTGCTCAACTTGTATGACCTCTTGTTGCTCATTGATATTTTCATGTCTTTGGTCACCCTCATGTTGTTGTCTGACGACAACCCCAACAAGTTGTTGCAAATCCTATTGTAATATCTATAGACCAACGACAAACTCTTCCAAGACTGGATTTTTGCGCCTCCTCCTATGTTCCTCAACATCGGCATCCAAGCCCTGTCTGTTAACCCTACCTCTATGCCGATTTTGAGCATGAACTCACTACGCGAAAAATGACATTTAACAGCGCGTATTTTACAACGCTTCCTAAAAACAAGCGCTTTTGTAAATCTATTTTAAAAATCACGGAGCCTTTTACAGCGCTTTTGATGCCAAGCGTTGTAAAAGAAGCACTGTTGTAGGTCATATAACGTTTGCGCATAACGTTATAAGGCTTTTACAGCGCTTGTAACAAAAGCGCTGTAAAATGAAGCACTTCCGTGTATTATGTTACAGCGCTTTGTTCACAAGCGCTGTAAAATGCATGGGCCTTCATTTATTTTAACTACCTATTACAGCGCTTGTTTCACAAGCGTTGTAAAATACATGCGCTTCATTGAATTTTCCTACCTAATACAGCGCTTTTTTCACAAGCGCTGTAAATTGCATCTTTCAAATAATTATATACGTTGGAAACTCTCATATACGTATTGTGTCATGAATTATTCTAAACCCTAATATTATTCTAAACACAGTACGTGGGCGGCCATCTACGTTGTCTCAGGTATTTTTTAATTTGTTTTTGTCAATATTCTCTACCCTAGTTTTTTAATTCTACACATATATACACATGATCCATTTATGTAAATTTGAAATTGTCAAAAATTGTCAAAAACTCATACCACATGATCTGTCCTGTTTTTGTCAATATTCTCTACACTAGTTTTTTAATTCTACACATATATACACATGATCCGTTTATGTAAATTTGAAATTGTCAAAAATTATCAAAAACTCATACCATATGATCTGTTCTGTTTTGAAATTGTTAGTTCATATTAATTTGTTTCTTTTTGAAACTTGTTGAATTGTTATGAAAGCTTATTAGTTTTGTAACTGCATTTATATAGGTGGTATAATATGGATAGGAAATGGATGTCAGCCAATCGATTGTCAAAAGAGTATGAAATTGGAGTGAAGGAGTTTGTTGAGTTTGCAGTGAAGAATGCAAAAGATCCAAATAGAGTAGTTTGTCCTTGTTTAAAATGTTGTTTTGGAAAACGTGTTAGAGAAGATGAATTAGAAGGACATCTAGTATATAATGGAATTGATCAAAGCTACACATGTTGGATAAGACATGGTGAGAAAAAAAAAGGAAACATTAATTTTGAGAATAGTTCGACACATGCTTCAACTGACTTCGATACAGATACATATGAGCCGGACCGAGTTGATGAGATCGCAAAAGCAGTTGAAGAAGATCTTCGAGATTGTCCTAAAATGTTTGAAAGTTTGTAGAGTGATGCAGAGAAAGAATTATATAATGGTTGTACTAAATTCATAAGACTGTCGGCGGTATTAAAGTTGTACAACTTAAAAGCGAGTAATGGATGGTCAGATAAAAGCTTTACAGAATTATTAACACTCAAAAAAGATATGTTACCAGATGATAATGAACTTCCCAGTCGAACCTACGAGGCTAAACGAATTTTGTGTTCTATTGGCATGAGTTACAAAAGGATTCATGCGTGTCCTAACGATTGTATTTTATTTCGAAATGAATACGAACTACTTAAGGCGTGTCCGAAATGCAAAAACATCAGACCCATTGTTAACAAAAACATCAGACCCATTGGTAACAAAAACATCAGACACATTGTTACGATTTAAGAACCTGAAGATCAACATGGCAATGAACCTGAAGATCAAGTTACGATTTAAGAATGAAAGGGAATGTAAAGAGATAAAAAGGGTGTTGAGGTGGAGATTGAAAGAGTAAGCTTTGATGTTTGCGAAGAAGATGCATAAAAGGACTTTGAGGTGGAGTTTAGTGAAGAGGAAGATATTTTGCAGAGCTTGTTTAAAAAATAACATAACAAAACACAAAAATAACATAATAAGGCCTTTTACAGCGCTTCTTTGAACAAGCGCTGTAAAAGGCTTTTAAAAAAAACATTATATAACATACTAAAACAATGAGGTCTTTTACAGCGCTTGTTGGGATAAGCGCTGTAAAAGAGTTATTTAAAAATTTAAATAATAAGGTCTTTTATAGCACTTCTTTGAACAAGCGCTGTAAAACGCTTTTAAAAAAACATTAAATAACATACTAAAACAATGAGGTCTTTTACAGCGCTTGTTGGGATAAGCGCTGTAAAAGAGTTATTTAAAAATTTAAATAAGGACGCCTTTTATAGCGCTTTTATAACAAGCGCTATAAAAGGCTAAGGTCTATTAGAGCGCTCTTTGGAAAAGCGCTGTAAAAGGGTTATAAAAAAGCGCTGTAAAAGGGTTATATATATAACAGTAACCTCTTCAGTTTCCTCTTCATTACGTAAACTACACTATCATCTCAACCTTCATCGTTCTTCTCTTCTTTTGCAAACCCTATAATCCCGTCCCTTACGAACTGTATTTCCACGATCATCTCCTTCATTTCGAACCTTATTTCCATCCAAGATCATTTCGAACCTTATATTTTCATTGAAATACGTAACCCTCATTACGTATTTCTTCAAAACCGTTTTTCTGTGAACTTTATTGCTGTGAAATTTCTCCGTTCGCTCTTTTCTTTGCATTTCATCTTTCTTCGAACCATTAATCAAGTATTGATGTTATTATTTTTTTGTAATCATTAAAATGCATGTTGAGCTTGTTTAAAATATATATACTGATACATGTTGAGCTTGTTTAGAATAATGCATGATGCATGTTGAGCTTGTTGATGTTATACTAAACTGCATGTTGAACTTGTTGTAGTTAAATGGATACAAACAAAGAAATAGAATGTCAAAATGAAGAAGTTGGCACCAGTAAGACTTATGAAAATGAAGTCAAACGTGGTGCAACTATAATGCAAAATGTGATTAAAGCAAGGAGCAATGGCACCAAGTTTGAGGTAATACTATACTATACTCTGTTTGTTGTGTATTTTTTTAGCTTTTTTTAATAGCATGTACTTACTATATGAGTTTATTAGGTTGGATGGAATGAAAGTGGTCAACCAATTGACCCCAACAGCTCAATGTTTGTAAGTTACATTGGGGCTGTTGTTCGACAAAATATTCCAATTACGATTGATGATTAGAGAGATAAGGCGTTGAAGGATGTCAAACATATACTATGGAATGACATTCAAGTAAGTTTTTTGATTCACTCTTTTGTTATTTATAAATTTTTTTTCATTGAAATACTTTACTTAGTCAAACTATATCTTTATTTCGATTGCAGGATACTTTTGTTCTTGATGAGGTGAGAAAGAGTTATGTATTGAGAGTTGCTGGGAAAATCCACCGTGGATTTAGATCTCACCTCTCTAATTTCTATCTAAAAGATAGAGAAGGAAATACAAATGCTGAAGCTCCAAAAATATATAAACATTATATATCAAATGATGAATGGAATGCATTTGTATCCAAACGTTCGGACCCTGCATTTGTCGTAAGTATTTAATTTATTAGCATTTGTGTTTTATTATTCATATTCGTAGCGTATTTTAAATTTTTACACAATTGCTATTTTTTTATATACGATATTAGTAAGGCAAATCGCGAAAGGGCAAGAAATCCAACCCACCCATACAAAAAATCACGTATGGGATATGCACGTCTTGAGCAAAAACTTGTAAGTAATTAAACATCACTTTTATATGATGAGGAAGTTTGTATTATAAACTATATTGTGTAACTAATTTGTATTATTTTGTTTATGATATTAACGAATAGCGACAAGACACCCAATCCGATCAACCATTGGGTCGTCATATATTGTGGAAGGAAGCTCGGGTAAATAAAGACGGGGTGGTTGATAACGAAAATGTCAAAAAAATAGTAGAACTTTGTGTAAGTACATAATCACTTGAATACTTTTTAATATTGTATTTTAAAAATGCTATTGAACTTATCTTTTTAATGTTACATGTATTTTAGGAGACTATCGAACAAAGTTCTGCAAATGAAGAGGGCAACAAGGCTAGTTGCAGGGACATTATGGGAAAAGTTTTTAATGTCCCTGAGTATTCCGGCCGAGTTAGGGGGAAAGGATTTGGCGTAACTCCCAAAGGCTTTTTTCCTCAAGAGAAGCGCCAAAAACCTTCCAACGAGGAAGTATTAGAGAAGCTCAGAATCCTATTTGAGCAAGTGGCACTCTTGGTGAATACGAATAAAGACAAGCAACTTCCGGAACAGCTCCAACGTGAAATACAAATGGAGAGTGAAACCGCTAGTTGCAATGTCGGTATGAAGAGTATTCCCGAGGTAATTAATTACTTACTTTAATTACTTATGCATTAAACAATATTATATATTAACTGTACTTATGTTTTAACTATTGATTTAGGGTGTCAATTCATGCTTCCTATACTTGTCCTCGCCTACTCACCGGAAGGTGGGAAAAGAAAAATTGTACAATACTTTGGGAGAAGTATTGCACAATACTCCGATTCCTGTGGGCCATGTCAAGGTATCTCCTACTATTGCCTTCGAACCAGCTGCACCGTTGCTGATACCGGACAACGACGGAGATATGCAGACATTGGGCGAAGCTATTGGTAGTTACGTGGCATGGCCCACAAGCCTTGTTGCCCTCGATACAATGCCTCCCAGAAACGAGGAAGTCACATCTCCCGAAAAGGTTTGTCACATTTATTGCATAAGGTTTTGTCAATTTTTTAAGATTCAATAAACTAACATTTAACCTCATTTTTGTAGATCCAAACAAATAAACCACCCGCACATCCAAAAAAAGGCAGAAAACCTAAAAAATTGGAGGTTAATAAAGCTGCCAAACCACAAAGACTGCCGGGTAATAAAGCAGCTGCTACCAAACTTGCAGCAAGGAAAAAACTGGATTGGGGAAAATCGGTCGCCGCTGCTGCTCCTAAATTGAGTCAGCCATGCCTTGGTAAATATGGGGCGTGTCTTGACATCCAAATAAAAAAGAACATGGGCAGCAGCGACGATTCGCGCATCGTACCCATGAATAAAGATATAGTCGGAGATGAGTATGATGAATTTATCGAAAAGGAGCACATATACGAACTTCTCAAACATAAGGAGCTCAGTGCTACTGTAATGAGCTTGTACATAAGGTAAAAAATACTTTTAATTTAATTGCATTTATTGGTAATTAATTAAATGTATTGGTAATTAATCTAGTTTAAAATTTTCATTGAAGATTTTTGTACGAGAAGGTCGTGTGCACGATGAAATTGTCAAATAAATACTCATTCTTGTCTCCGCACAAGATATCGATGTGGAAACTCGATCTAGACAATGTAAAGAAATATATTGTAGATATGTTATTAGCAAATAAAGAAAAGGATAAATTGTTCTTGGCACCATATAATTCAGGGTACGAAATTTTATCTTCCTTAATTGATGACAATTTAATTTATTAGTTGTGTATAAACAAAATTGCTTAACCAATTTTTTTTTGTTGTAGGGCACATTGGGTGCTATTTGCAATCAATGGGGTCTCTGAAGTTATATACTATTTGGATCCCGTGCATGGCGATTACAACAATCACTCCGAAGTAAAGACTATGCTCGACACGTAAGTAATATTCATTTATTTCTTACATATATATATAATGTGTTTGTTCATGCTATAATAATCACATTTATTCATTCGATAGTGCCTTAAAAGTTTATCGAGCTCAAAGAGGTGCTATAGTGTCGAAGCAAAAGTCTAATAACATTACATGGATCCCAATAAAGTGCCCTCGTCAAACAAACAACATCGACTGTGGGTACTACGTATTGAGATTCATGAAGGAGATTGTTGTCAAGTATAAAACTATTATCCCAAAAACGGTACGGTATTTTCATTAAATGATTTCCATATATAAATTATCTATATATTTGATACTAACTTAATATAATATGTTCAATTTTTATATTGCAGTGGTTTGACAATTCCAGTCCATCATATTCTGAGCAAGATCTGATGGAATTAAAGGAAGAATGGTGTTAGTATGTGCTTGAAATGAAAATTATTTGATTTTCTGGGAAATAGTATGCTACTGGGCAAGGGATCTGAATATTATATGGTAGCTAGTGCATATTATGTATATGATCATAGGACAATATATAAACATGCATATGAATATGTTGTAAATTAGGTTCAATGTATATTTAATTACTTATGTTGTAAATTTCTGTGTTACAGGATAATATATATGTATCATATTGTGTGAACTGATTATGTTTTAACTGATTCTGGGCTCTGGTTCTGGTTCTGGTTGTGTTACTGATTCTGTTTCTGTTTTAACATGCATATGAATATGTTCTAAATTACTGATTCTGGTTGTGTTGTGTTGTGTGAACTGGTTCAAACTAATTTTGGATAAAAAGATAAAAGACAGCGCTTTATAAAAAAAGTGCCATAAAAAGCTAAAAAACGCTTTTAAAATATATACAGGGTTTAAAAAAAAAATAACACTTTTTACAGCGCTTGTTATAACAAGCGCTGTAAAAGGCATACCAAAATATGAATTATGGGTATGCCTTTTACAGCGCTTGTTACAAAGAAGCGCTGTAAAAGGTACCCCAAATATATGAAATATGGGTATGCCTTTTACAGCGCTTGTTACAAAGATGCGCTGTAAAAGGTACCCCAAATATATGAAATATGGGTATGTCTTTTACAGCGCTTGTTACAAAGAAGCGTTGTAAAAGGTACCCCAAATATATGAAATATGGGTATGCCTGTTACAGCGCTTGTTACAAAGAAGCGCTGTAAAAGGTACCCCAAATATATGAAATATGGGTAAGCCTTTTACAGCGCTTATTTTTAACAAGCGCTGTAAAAGGTGCATAATAAGCGCGCGTTATAAAAGGTGCCTTTAAGAGCGCTTTTTTAAAAGCGCTGTTGTAGCTTTTACAGCGCTTGAATCCACAACGCTTTTTTTTTTGAAAAAGCGCTGTAGAAGGCTTAAAAAAAGCGCTGTAAAATGAAATTTTTGGCGTAGTGACTAAAGCACGACCTCGTAGATGAGCGCTTTGGGATTGGGAAATTGACTCATAGCAATTTCCCTTATAGTAGGATTCCTAGTCTTGGGTGTCATTTTCACCTAATCAAAGAACATTGATAAAAAAAATTGAATAAGACGACAAGAAAATGTGGAAAGATAGTGATGATGAATTTAAACACAGGTTCATACAAAAGATGAGACTCTCATAGAGTGCTAATAGCCCCTTGGAAGTAAGTTGTGCCCAGGTACACAGTTTACTCATAAGAATCTACTATCACCCTATGTCTGCAGCTATTTTACATCTATTCTAAGCACAAAATAAGATTTTTAAACAAAACTACATTTTTTTGAGATTCATTATTAGCATAAGAGTTG
This sequence comes from Cicer judaicum, assembly GCA_037974835.1. NCBI lineage: Eukaryota > Viridiplantae > Streptophyta > Magnoliopsida > Fabales > Fabaceae > Cicer > Cicer judaicum. The sequence continues at coordinate 76,181 of JBBPBS010000206.1, forward strand.
TGTATTTACCTAAAAGAGTCTCAATAAACAACTTTCAAGAAGTGGGTATCATTATCCTTCCTTGACTTACTAACCTTAACCCCTAAAATTCTTAGCCAAGATTATTTATAGGAGTATGAGAAGTTATACTCTTGGGGATGTTAAATTCCTTTTATGGATTGAGAGTTTAAGTGTTGTGGAGTGAGAAGAAGTAATGAGAAAAAGAAGAGAGCAAAAACATAAAAAATAAATAACGAGGGTAGATGTTGTAGCTGAGAGATGGAGAAGAAGAAGTAGGAAAAATGTGAAGTGGAAAATAAAGTAGAAAAGAGGTTGGTTTTGTTTTAACTTATTTAATAATAATAATAATAATAATAATAATTAATGAAACGAAGCATTTCACTAATATCCAATTGTTGCATGTTCTTTATATTCAGGATTTTACTATTAACATTTTATATGCTAGTGATTTGATCAAAGATTCACCTGTAATGATTCCTTTGTGATTCAAGAGCACAAGCTTCAGAGGATAATTGGCAAGGGTAATATGCATCAACGCCCCTACCTATATAAGCATACCATTGTCAGTTCTTTTGTCTGTTGTTACTAGTAATAATGATTGTAATTCTAATTATGTTGGACATTTGTTTCCTAATTCTGATATATATAATAATTTCAATCATGATAATTGTTTTTCCTAGGAGTCATAGCCATTTATGGCATGCTTGATTAGGTCGTGTATATGATTATGTTATTAGGACTTTAATGAATAAAACTAGTAGAAGACTCGTGCAATCGCATGAGTCGCACACTTTAACTGACAAAAACATAATAAATATTAAACATTGAATAATTTAGATGGCTTTGTTTTTTTATAAGGAATAGTTTAGATTAGGGTTGGATAGCAACTTGTGGTCTGAAAACAACAGGACAACTTGCGTCCCAATTTCATTGTCGGGCGGGCAAAGGTGGATTGAATGGGTTCACGGGTCCATATGGTTTTTAATGGGCGGACTTGGTTCATGATATTTTGACTGCAAGTATACAAACTCATCTGACCCAATTTGATCTTATTATGTTATTAAAAGTTATATTACTCAATTCAGTCGAGTTAAAATTCAAAGGGCCCAATAACCTCAATAGTCCAATTTTTTCACCCAGACCTCACTCATCATTCAAATTTCATATCAGTAAGTGTAACCCTAATCTTCACACTCACTCATCACTCAACTTAACATTCAACAAGAAACCCTAGTCATCACTGTTTTCACTGTGCCACCACAAATCCTTCACACGTCCTCCAATGTTGATGTTTCGATCTAAATCATAGCCACCTCCATCGTTCTCGTTGTCACTACCATTTCTCATCACTAAGAACAAAAAGGTTGGTATTTATTGTCTAATTTTTCTTTTAGAGTTTCAGATTTTTTTTAATGATTTTTTCTAACATTTTAAATTTGTTGAAGTTTTATTTTGTTCTAGGTTTGATTTTTTAATCTATTTTGGGTCTTTTAAGGTTTTTGATTTTGGTTTGGGTTTTATGATTTTAGTGACATTTTAATTTTTGTTGAAGTTTTGTTTTTGTTATGAGTTTGATTTTTGAATCTATTTTGGATCTTTTATGGTTCGTATTTATTGTATAATAGGTCTTTTAGGATTTTTGATGTTGTTTTAGGTTTGATGATTTTTGTGACATTTTAAATTTGTTAAAGTTTTTCTTTTTTGTTTTGGATTTTATTTTTGAAATTGTTTTGGTTCTTTCAGGGTTTCTCTTATGGGTCTTTTATGGTTTCTTTATTTATGGCTAATATTTGTTGTATAATGGGTCTTTTAGGGTCTTTGATTTTGTTTTGGGTTTTATGATTTTTCTGACATTTTAATTATTGTTGAAGTTTTGTTTTTGTTATGGGTTTGATTTTCGAATTTGTTTTGCGTCTTTTAGGGTTTCTCTTTGGTGTCTTTTATCAATTCTTTTTTTACGGTTAATATTTATTGTATAATGGATTTTTTAGGGTTTGTGATTTTGTTTTGGATTTTATGATTTTTGTGACATTTTAATTATTGTTGAAGTTTCCTTTTGTTCATGGTTTGATTTTTGAATTTGTTTTGGGTCTTTTAGGGTTTCTATTTTGAATATTTTATGGTTTCTGTTTGTATAGTTATTATTTATTGTATAATGGGCCTTCTAGGGTTTCTGATTTTGTTGTGTTTTATTATTTATTTTTTTACATTTTAAATTTGTTGAAGTTGTGTTGTTGTTCATAGTTTGATTTTTTAATTTGTTTTGAGTATTTGGGGTTGGTCTCATATGCCATGACAATTAATAAGTCACAAGAACAATCGTTTAACTATGTAGGATTGTATTTGTCAAGGCCTATTTTTAGTCATGGCCAACTTTATGTGGTTTTGTTGAGAGTGAAGAGCGAAAGAGGTTTGAAGATACTAATACATGACAATTAGGGATGGGAATAGGCTAGGCCGTTCGTCAGGGGACGATGGTCTGACCTACTTTTGGTTTGACCTTACCTATTTAATAAAAAAGCTAGGCTCGAGCTATTTTTAAAGCCTATTTATTTAAATAGGTTAGGTTCAGACTTTTAAAAAAGCCTATTAGGTATGATAGGTCGGCCTATATATATTTATTATTTATTAATATTATTTTTTATTATTATATTAATAATATTATTTCCTATTTTAAATTATATCAATTAGACAATCACTCAGTAATCATTCCATATTCAGTAGTCGTTCCATATTCGGTAATGATTCTATATTTGGTAGTCGTTCCATATTCGGTAGCCGTTCAATTAGTCAATCACTTAGTAGTCGTTCCATATTTGTTTAAGAGATAATAATAGGTATGCTTGTTTCAGAAGAAAAAAAATCTATTATTTGAAACCAAACATAATTTTTTAGGATTTAAAGGATATTTGTTTCAGATTTTTTAAAAATTATTTTGTTAGAAAAATTATTTTTTGTTTAATATATATAGATATTGGTATGTGGAGAGCATCATATGGTATTAGTAGAGCATTTAAATATTTTAATGTGAATAAGACTTTTAAATAGGCTTACAGACCAGAACAAACTTTTAAAAAGGTCAGGCTAGGCAAAAAAAAAAACCTATGATAGGCCATAGGCCATGCTCAGACCTTTCAAAGTCTGGTCTGACTTGACCTATTCTCACCCCTAATGACAATGACAAAAAACCAGAACTGAATTATGCTTTTATAATTGATTTACAATAAACAATATTGTTATCTCATATTAGATTATATTTTGTTAAATCCAAGTTCTTTTATTATTAATGTTCTTTGCATTGAACTTTTTTTCACATTCATGCAACTATACAAACAACAATTTCATTGTAAATTTTATTTACTATTTTAAATTATATGAATTACTAACTAAAATATATTTTAACTTCTCTAATTAATTGATTAATAAAATAATCCATCACACGCAAACCCTTGCAAATCACAGGTCCCGTTACTTTGAAAAAAAAAACAACAATTCTGTTTCTTCTTTTCTCATAGCAACCCCTTTCATAAACTATTGTATCCTCGTCCGGCCTCCTTTTGACACGAAACCACCACCATTAAATTCCTATCATCTTTCTCTACAAACCCTTCAAACTATTTGCAAATTGGTAAGATTTCAACAAAAAAAAAAAAAACCTCAAGAACCATTTTCTCTCTTATTTTCTGATCACCATGGAACACCATTGGGAAAACCAAGTCCGTCATCTTCTTCCCCATAATATCAGCAACAAAAGCCACATATTTATTTCATGATCAGAGCAACTTCGTCGGTGATCACTGTGCTGGATGTCGCACTGAAGTTTGTAACAACAACCATGTTTACCTCTTTCTTTTTCTCTTGGCTAGCTTTCTACATAATCGAGGTCTTCTAAATTGATTTTCCTCAATTTTGATTTAAACCCAAAATTCCTTCTCTCTTTTTAGTCGAAAATTTCATCATTAGTCAAATTGCATACTATGTTAGTATTTAAAAATAAAAAGAACCAATTTGATGCTCTAAACTTGTTATTTTTTGAAGTGAAATTAGTACCTTTATATGATTAAATTTCATACCTACGATGTTAGTATTTCAAAATAAACTAAAAATTCATTTTGATACTCTAAACTTCATCTATTTTATCTCATCTCTCATTGTTAAGTTTTCTTACTGATAGGAACTAAAATGAACGACTAGTGTCTCTTTAATTTTAGTTTGCATGAAGAAATTGTTCAATAAACTCTTCGACTTTATCTCTCTTTTACAACCATTTTTTTATGTTATATGATGAACAGTTTACATACAAAATGTGGAATATTTCTATGACATGTACTGAAATTGTTTTCTCAATGAATGTGATTGAAAAAAGGAAAATATTAGTCCATTTGAGACCAAATTAACATTGTCACTTGTTCTTTAGTATAATTTATAGATGAGAGTAGTTTGATAGTTTAATCTGAACATTTTACCATGTCTTTGAGACCAAATTATCCCTGCTATTTGTTACTCAATGCAATATTTAGACAAGGGCACTTTGATAATTTAAACAACATATTCTTTTCTTATATTAAGTAGATTAAATATAACATTTCTTCATATTATTCTACTCCCTCATGTGGTATTTTTCCTTTAGCTAAATTGCATAGACTCCCTTTCCAATCCTTCAACAATTTTACAACTAAAGTTTTTGATCTTATTCATTGTAATGTTTGGGGACCTTTTGCCAATACCACTTATGATGGAAACTCACATTTCTTAACCATTGCTATCAAGATGATTCAGTTATTTTCCTTTGTCAAGACTCAATTTAATTCTGGTATAACATGTATTAAGACGGGTAACTCTAAAAAATTGGCACTTTCTGATTTCTTATAGGATCAAGGAACCATGCACCAATTGTCTTGCCCACACAGACCTCAACAGAACTTAGTTGTCGAGAGAAAGCATCAACACCTTCTCAATGTGGCAAGAACCTTGTTGCTTCAGTCTAAAATACCCATAAAATTTTGGGGAGATAAGGTGTCCACAAAAATTCATCTTATTAACAGGATTCCTTCTCCTATCGTAAAAAATTTATCTCCTTTTGAAATCTTATATAATAAAATCCATGATTATGCTAGATTAAAGATGTTTAAGTGTTTAGTTTATGCTACAACCATACCTAAATCTAGAACAAAATTTAGTCCACAACATGAAGACCATGGAGAAGGAGGCAGACATTTTTTTCTACCATTTTCATAGCTCAGCCTATCCCAGATCATACACCCAACATAGGATCAGAACAACAAGTTGAGGACATTAGAGAACAATCAGATCAATATGATGTACATCAAGATGGAAGCTCAAAACACTCACATGAGCTTAACATGGAATCAGACACAGAAGGACCTGACTTTCCCACAAAGAATAACTTAGAAGATTAGACAGAGCTCATAAGCCACCTTCCTATCTAGAGGCTTATGAGTGCAACACCATACATCCTATTCAAAATCATTTTACCTACTCCAGACTTTCAACACCATACATAAACTACATCATGCAAATTAACTTAGCATATGAGCCACAATTTTATCATCAAGCAGTTAGATTTGAAAAATGGAGGAAAGTTATGGCTGAAGAACTGATAGCTTTGAAGAACAACAAAGCATGGTCTATTGTTCTCTTACCTAATGGAAAAAAGCTATTAGGTAAGATGGATATACAAGACCAAGTATCATGATAATGGTACCTTGGATATATATAAATCAAGGGTTGTAGCTAAAGGCTACACACAACAAGCTGTAATTGATTTTCTAGACACCTTTTTTCCAATGGCAAAGTTAACCACTGTTAGAGTTTTACTTACCTTGGCAGCTTACCAAAATTGGAAAATCATGCAACTAGATGTGAACAATGATTTCCTAAATGGAGAATTAGAAGAAAAGGTCTATATGCAATTCATGTGAATTATTGAGGAAATGATTTTTCCATTTCTTGAATCAAAATGATTACAAATTGTGGTATAAATATTGCATTACCTAGTCTAATAAATAAATCATAATTAAATAGGAGGGATTTACTGTACAATGTCCCTTGATATTCACAACAACTATCCTATATAATATAATAAATTAATTACAGAATAATCAATAATAAATGACTTATCCTCAGCCACAATTTGGAATTCAACACTCCTCCTCAAGTTGGGAAGTAGATGTCAATCATGCCTAGCTTGGACCTTAAGTTCTCAAAATTAGATTTGGAAGGGATGTATGTTTGCAATTTGGTTCTTGGAAGGGATGTATTCCAACTTGATAATTCCACCATCTATCTTTTCTTTTATGAAATGTCTCTCTATCTCCACATGTATTGTTCTATCATGGTGGACTGGATTTTTTGCAATATTGATGGTTGCCTTGTTGTCGCACCAGAGGCTCATGGTGGAATCTGTTGGTACTCCTAATTAAGCATTCTCTACAACCAAATTCCCTCACAAATGCCATGAGCCATTTCTCTGAATTCAGCCTATGCACTACTTCTTGCCACCATCGACTGTTTTTTACTTCTCCATGTAGTCAAGTTTCCCCACACATATGTGCAATACCCACTTGTTGACTTGTAATTAGTCAACGAACCAGCCCAATCTTCATTTGTGAACATTTTCACACTCCTAACTAGGTCCTTTTTGAAGTGAAGACCTCTCCCGGGTGTCTTTTTGAGGTGCTACAAAATTCGAGTCACAACTTTCATGTGATATTCAGTTGGCTTATTCATGAAACAACTTACTATACTCATTGAGTAACCAATATCTGGTCTTGTGTGAGTTAGGTTAATTAGCTTTCCTACCCATCTTTGGTATCTCTCCTAATCAACTTGGAGGTTGCCTTCTTGTTCTGCCAAGTTAAGGTTAGGTTCCATCGGTGTATATGATGGCTTGCACCCTAACATTCATGTTTCTTCCAACAGGTCTAGCATATATTTTCTTTGGGATACGTAGATTCCATGTTTGGAACGAGCAATCTCCATTCAAAGAAAATATTTTAGGTGTCCAAGGTCCTTGACCTCAAATTCTTTAGCTAGAAATCTCTTGAGTTCTTCTATCTCTTTGTCATCATTGCCTGAGATTATGATGTCATCCACATAAACAGTAAATATTGCCACATCTCCTTCACTAGAATGCTTGACAAACATTGTATGGTCGGTTTGGCATTGAGTAAAGTCGTGACCCTTAACAACTCGTGTTAGTCTTTCAAACCATGCCCGTGGGAATTGCTTACGACCATAAAGTGATTTATGGAGCTTGCATACCTTGCCAATTGTTTGTGGAGTTTCTAGGCCATGTGGTATTTTCATGTATACCTCTTCTTCGAGTTCACCATTTAGAAAAGCATTCTTGATGTCTAGTTGGTGTAAGGGCCAATCTAGATTTACAACTACGGAGATAATGACACAAACATAATTTAGTTTTGCCACTGGAGCAAATGTTTCTTCATAGTCCACCCCATATGATTGGGTGAACCCTTTTGTCACCAAGTGGGCTTTGTACTTATTCACACTCCCATCAGCATTGTGCTTTATAGAGAAGATTCATTTACACCCAACTGATTTTTTTTCCTTCTGGCAACTCCACAAATTTCCTTGTTCCACTCTTGTCCAGTGCTTTAATTTCATCTTCCACTGCAATCTTCCATTCAACATGTTGACAGCTTCTTGAACATTTTTTGGAGGTTTTATGTTATCCAATATGATGAGGGTCATGTATTCTTGTGACTGATTTCTATGAGATACATAATTGCCAATTGGATGTTGAGTGCATGACCTCACTATTTTCCTCACAGCAATTGGTAAGTTAAGATCATTCTCATTTGGACTACAAGTATCATTAGGCTCAAAAACTATATTACCTTGTAGAAATTCTAAATCTGTATTAGGTTCAAAATTTTGGATTAGCCTTGGAGATGTGCAGATTTCTTCCTCCCTTTGAGTTTTCTTCTTCCTTGTGTACACCAATAATTCTTTTTTTTTTTTGGTTATGTCTCAGATCTGGTTGCAGATTTTACTATTTCTCCAGTCACAAGGTCAATTTCTGGTTCTACAACTTGTTGTTGTATGAAGGTATGTTCTGTTTCTAAAAGATGCTGCAAATTCTACTGCTGCTTCAAATTTTGTTCCATTTCATGTTGCAAATTATGTTCAATTTCATGTTGCAAATGTTGTTCCATTTCCCAAGGTTGGAATTCTGCTATGTTTTGTTCTCTCTCCCCTTGAAGGCTAACTTTAGGGTAGTAAGGTTGATTTTCAAATAAGGTTACATCCATGGAATGGTAGAATTTTTTGCTTATGGGGCAGTAACACCTGTATCTCTTCTTATTTGGTGGGTATCCTAAGAATATGCATTTCAGGGATTTGGGATCCAATTTTTCTTTGTTAGGCTGGTTGTCATGCACAAATGCAGTGCAACCAAAGACTTTGGGAGGAATAGATGAAAGGATTTTAATGTGTGGGTAAATGGATAGAAGTGTTTGGCAAGGGGTTTTGAACTTGAGGGCTTTAGAAGGCATTCTGTTAATTAAATATGATGCTGAAAGGATAGCTTCACCCCACACAAGAAAATAGATGAAAATGATTTGGTACATTAGTTGATAGCATAAGGGACTTAGTAACCTCCATGAGGTGCCTATTTTTTCTCTCGGCAATACCATTTTGTTGTGGTGTGTTCACACAACTAGTTTGGTGAATTATTCCATGCTTGATAAGGTGAGATTTGAGGGAGTGGTGATAGTATTCACGACCATTGTCAATTTGTAGGGCTTGGATTTTCGTTTGAAATTGGGTTTGTATCATATTGTTGAAGTTCTCAAAGATTTCTCCCACTTCAGATTTTTCTTTCATAAGGAACACCCATGTAACTCGTGTATGATCATCTATAAAGGTCACAAACCATTCTGAACCAGTTATATTCTTAACACGGGAAGGTCCCCAAACATCACTATGGATTAATGAGAAAGGTTGGGATAGTTTATAAGATTGAGGAGAATAATGATTGTGCGAGTGTTTACATAATTGACAAATTTCACATTGTAACAAATTTGAATTTTTATTGAATAGATAAGGAAACATTTTTTCAAGGTACATAAAGATTGGATGTCCTAAACGATAGTGCCATAGCATGACAGCTTCCTGTAGGTTTTCACCACTTGATGCAGCAACATAGACTGAATTATTTCTTCTTTTCTTGAACTCACCTGCTTGAAGGAAGTAGAGACCTACACATTCCTCAGCATTGCCAATCTTCCTCCCATAATTCAGATCTTGAAATTCGCATAGGTGAGGCATGAATTTAGTGAAATTTTTTTATCTTGAGTCAATTTACTTATGGACAAAAGGTTGCAATTCAACTTTGGAACATTAAGAACTAAGTTAAGAGTAATGTCCTTGGAGATGATTACTAATCCTTTGATCCGTTGTCGCACACGGGTCAAATACAATTGATAAAATGTAAATAGAGGTAATAACTCAAATCGTTTCGCAAGGACTTCTAATATAATAATAATAATAATAATAATAATAATAATAATAATAATAATAATAATAATAATAATAACCTAATTGAAAATTGAAATTAAAAGGGTTTTTTTAGATTTTTGATTTAACATATGAGCAGAATGATTAATCCATTTATTCAAGTTTCAAACCTATCACATATTCTATCAATGAGTTTAATTTCTAATTTATGATTTTATTCTTATTTGACTATAGAATTGATCAAACAAGCGTAATCAATCCTATGTAAATTTGGTTTCTTTGATTGGATTAGGCATCACAATCATCAAAATATTACAATTAACGATCAAGCGTCGCAAAATTATAATTCAATTAAATTAGAAACCGAAACCAATTATGTCAAATAAATTTAATCAATCCCATTGAAATTCAATTTAACCAATCAAAATATCAATATAATCAAATAAACAAGAATAGAATCATGAATAGAAATTGACAGTGTAACCTGAATCTCAAGGTGTTGATGAAACTCTGAACTCGTGGATTAATCTTATAAAATTAGCCTTCCATGAAATTAAAATAACACTATTTATTTCTTGTAGCAATTGGAATCCTAATTTTTCCATTCTTAGAAAAGAAACAAAACTGCCAATATATAGTACTCGATATTGGACTTTAGGGTTTAAGGATTAAAAACAATTGGCCTGCTAATTAAAATTATTACAAAAATCCATATTGCAAATTTTGCAACTTCGACCTAGTAAAGTTCGGAATTGGTCTTTCCTTCCAACACAAAAGTTGTAACTCGGATATTTATCTTTCCAACGCTTGCTCATATGTGCCAATCCGATATCCAGACCTCATGTTATGACCTACAGAGCGAGAAAGAGTAAAAATATAAATAATAAAATTAAAATGCTAATAATAAAATTATAATTCAAATTCGACCCAAAGTTTAGAAACAAACTAAAAATATTAATCTAAGCTATAAAGATCTTTTAAAATACCAAACTAAAAAGCTTAAAACATGTCCCCAAATTCTATGATCAAATTCCCCCACACTTAAACTTTTGCACTCCGAGCAAAACAGTGCATGTGATTCCAAATATTCTTATGAATGCAAAGTGGTGAGAGAGAAAAATATTTCTAGCTTAAGGCAATTATGAATAGTTTTTTTATCACAACCAAGGAAAACAAGAGGACAAGTTAACTAAAATATGGATAATAAGTCATAGAGTCCTCCCGGGATATAAAATTCTCTCAAAATGTTTACACTCAAAGTGTTCGGGCTACTGGTTACACTCAAAACACATAATGAAAGCTAGCACTACCATAGGCTTGACAAGCCTCTATAATCTATATTTGAAACACATGCAAATAATGATCAAAAGGTCTTTATTTAGGTTGTAACGTGGCCAAGGTAAGGGTGAGATAATCCTAAGGAGACTAGGGCTGAAAATAAAGAGGATAAAAGAGTAACGATGAATGGAGAAAAACAACATTAACTAACTCAACAAAACATCATTAACTTTTATTTTCATACTCTCTTTGTTCATAACACAACCATTTTTCTCATATATATATATATATATATTTCATCACTCTCAAATTTAAACAAACAAGTGGAGCACCCCTACACTTATGTATGGAAAAACTCCTTTATCCCCCAAGATTGAGGCAGTTCATTGTTTTTCATTTTTAGACTTGTAATGAGCTATATAACAAAAAAAAAGGGTAATTAAGCTCAAAGGTGCTTAAACAAATGGATAATTGTAGGGTAGGCTTATTTGGCTGGTAGCTTAATTAGAAACAAATGCCTAGATCATTTCAATATATGCATGCGGACAAGAGTCAAGTCAAGTTCTAGCATAACTACCAAAGGTTAATGATTTATCACAAATGATACATAATTTATCATTTTAATCCAATTTATTTTACCAAGAATGCAAAAATACTATCGAATCATGTCAATCCAAACAAACTCTCAACATTTACAACCATAAAATCTGATGAAAAGCATGCAATGCATTGTCCATTTTTTATTTATTTTATTTTTATATTTTATATTATTATTATTATTATTATTATTATTATTATGAAATTATAATAATTAAAATCATAACAAATATAATCCTAAAAAATACCCCCACACTTAAATTACACATTGTCCTCAATGAAAGTAACAAGTATAAAATAAGAGTAAGGAAAGGGAGCTTCCTATTTAAACTTCAGTGTAGGTGGACTTTTCCAAGGAGAGTTCTTCTATTATAGAATCTTCAAGCACAAAGCTCTCATGGAATAGCTCGAAGCGTTGTCCATTTACTTTGAACATTTTTTCGGTGTTTTCACTTTTTATTTCCACTACACCATGAGGAAAAATGTTAGTAACAACAAAATGGCCAATCCACTTCGATCGAAGTTTCCTAGCCATAATTTTCAAACGGGAGTTGAATAATAAAAGTTTTTGGCCAATGGAAAATTTCTTCCTATAAATCATCTTATCATGAAAGTACTTAGTTTTCTCCTTATAGATGCGAGAGTTCTCGTAAGCTTCAAGTTTAAGCTCTTCAAGTTGTTGCAATTGAAGCTTTCTCTTCAAACCTGCTTTCTTCATCTCAAGGTTACAACTCTTGACCGCCCAATAAGCACGGTGCTCTATTTCTACTAGGAGGTGGCATGCCTTACCAAACACAAGTCGATAAGGGGACATTCCTATTGGTGTTTTGTAGGTTGTTCTATGAGCCCAAAGAGCTTCTTCAAGTCGGTGGCTCCAATCTTTCCTGTTTGGCTGCACCATCTTTTCTAAGATCTGTTTGATTTCCCTATTTGAGACTTCAGGTTTCCCATTAGTTTGGGGATGATAAGGTGTAGAAACTTTATGCACAACCCCATAGTTCCGAAGCAAAGCGACCATGGTGCGGTTGCAAAAATGAGTGCCTTGATCCCTTATGATGGCTTGGGGTATTCCAGACCTGCAAAAAATATTTGATCTAATAAAACCTGCAACAACTTTAGAATCATTAGTCCTAGTGGGTATTGCTTCCACCCACTTCGAAACAAAATCAACAGCTACTAAAATATAGAAATAACCAAAAGATACAGGAAAAGGGCCCATAAAGTCAATGCCCCACACATCAAATATTTCACAGAAAAGCATAGGTTGTTGAGGCATCTCACTCCTACGAGTGATTATTGTTCTTGCTATTTGGCAATGTTCACAAGTTTTGTATGTCTCAAAAGAATCTTTAAACCAAGTGGGCCAAAAGAAACCTGAGTCTAAGACTTTTCTTGCTGTCCGCTGAGGACCAAAATGTTTTGCAATTTGAGAGGCATGACAAAAATGACGAATGGATTGAGCCTCATGGTGGGAAGCACATCGCCTAATCACCTGGTCACTACATAATTTCCACATATATGGATCATCCCACACATAGTATTTGGAATCAGTTTTAAGTTTGTGTATTTGTGTTCGGGATGCATCTACAGGAAAGACTACAGCAACTAGATAATTAACTAAATCAGCAAACCAAGGAGTTACCTCACGCAACTTCAACAGTTTCTCATCAGAGAAGTCATCTTGAATGGGGATGGGGTCCTCATCCATTTCTATTATGCTCAAATGATCTGCCACCAAATTTTCAGCTCCACTCTTATCTTTAATCTCTATGTCAAATTCTTGGAGTAACAACATCCATCGGATCAATCTTGGTTTTGTTTATGGTTTCTTCAACAAGAACTTCAAAGTTGCATGGTTAGTAAAAAAAACTACCTTCGAACCTAACAAATATGATCTAAACTTATCAAGTGTAAAAACAATAGCTAAAAGTTCCTTTTTAGTGGTTGTATAATTAGCCTGTGTAGAATCTAAAGTCCTAGAAGCATAATAAATAACATGGGCATCCTTACCAACCCTTTGTGCAAGGACTGCTCCCACGACATAGTTAGATGTATCACACATAATTTCAAAAAGGAGGGTCATATTGGGTGGCTGAATTATGGGAGTAGAGGTTAGTGCTGCCTTTAAGAAATCAAACGCCTTCTTGCATTTGTCATCAAAGGTGAAACTGACATCTATCTGCAGCAAATTCGACAGTGGAAGAGATATCTTGCTGAAATCCTTGATAAAAACCTGCATGCCCAAGAAAAGAACGAATCTCGCGGATGCGAGATGAATAAGACAAATTAGAAATCACATCAATTTTGACAGGATCCACTTCAATCCCATTTTTAGAGATCACATGTCCCAAAACTATGCCTTGTTCAACCATAAAATCACATTTTCGTAATTCAACACAAGGTTAGTTAAAATACATCTATGCAAAACTCTATCTAAATTGTTCAAGCATGCATCAAATGACGAACCATACATAGTAAAATCATCCATGAAAACTTCAATACAATTTTCTATCAAGTACATGGAATGGAAAAAGTTCCTAGATCTTTGCATTTCTAAGGCATGGGCTGAATGAGGGCTGAAACATTTCACCCCATGTTTACTCTTTCATTACCTTTTAACCTTCTCTTGTGTGTGCACAAATCTTTTAGAAATTTTGCATATTTTGGAATTTGTTTAGTTGCTTCAATAAGGGGAATGTTCACTTCCACCTTCCTAAATGTATCCAGGATCTCGTTGTCTCTATCTGGTTCGTCCATTTTCTTAGACTTCACTGCCCTTTGAGGAAAAGGAAGTGGTATATTTTGCTCAACATCAACAGTTTCAAATATCGAAGTATCTTCAACAACTTTGTTATTTTTCACTATAATTTCAGGTACCTTTGGTATTTCAACACCTTTCCCAGACCAAAATGTAATTGAACTGACATTGGGAACATTTGAATTTACTATTGACTGTGCAGGCAATTGGTTTGACCCCTGAGTCTGTAATTGATAAATTGAAGTGGCTAGCTGACCAATCTTTGTTTCCAAATTTTGAATGGTGGCATCTATTCGTTGTTGAAATTGGAGATTTTGGACAACCATCAATTTAACGAGGTCCTCTAATGAAGGTGCATTGTTTTGCTGTTGAGGAATATTTTGTTGTTGCTGCCTAGGTTGCTATTGTGCAGATGAATTCCCCCATCTCAAGTTGGAATAGTTTCTCCAACCAGGATTGTACTTGTTAGATGATAGATCATAGTTGGCCTAAGGATTGTATATATTTGCTGCATATGCTTGAGGAGCATCAGCAATTGGGTCTTCTTGCAATGTAGGACATGAATATGAAGGATGCTCTGGAGAAATGCCAATACCACAGACAAATGCTTGGGTTTTACCTATTGCCAATTTTTTTACTAAAGATGTAAGCTCATCAAGCTTTCCTTCTAAATTCTTGTGGGAAAAAACTTGAATTTCCCTAACACCCTTTGTCAACACTATTGAATTGCTTCTAGTCATAAACTACTGAGATTTGATGGACATGTTCTCAATCAAAGCCCTTGAGGCAGGGAAGAATTTTTCTAGAAACTATATCTTGAGATCATTCCAACTTGTAACAAAACCTGGTTGAAGGTAGTAAAACCAGTCCTTGGTAGCATCTTGGAGTGAAAATGGAAAGACTCTCAGCTTAATGTGGTCTTATGTGATTCCTTGAGGCTTCATGGTAGAACATACAATATGGAATTCCTTCAAGTGTTTGTGGGGATCCTCACCTGCAAGACCATTAAACTTTGGAAGCAAGTGTATTAAACCAGATTTAAGTACAAATGGTACAACAACTTCAGGATATGTGATACATAATGCATTATAATTGACATTAGGTGCAGCAAGTTGTCTGAAGGTTCTATTATTCGCACCAGTCATGTTTTGCATCAAGTTGTCAATTTCAATATATGACTTTAACTCGTTAACATTAGCAGCTCTATTAAGTCTACGACGTAAGTGAAATGTCCCATCTATTTTAGGTTCAAGAGAATGAAGATTCACAGAACTAGCCCTAGTCATGCATCATCATAACAATGCTATACAAAATAACAATTCTAAAAATTCCAACAATGTCCCGAATGCTAAAATTGAAGTGAAAAATCAAAAACCGTATTAAAAAAATTCCAAAAAATATAAAAAAAAAATACCACCAAAAATTTCTAAAAATCAAATAAAGGCAACACAAATTTTATTGTAATTTTTAGAGAATATGAAAAATTACAAAAATTCAAAAAAGGGTCTAAACGAAGGAATTTGGGATTTTGACAAGAATAGAATCATAAATAGAAATTGATAGTGTAACCTGAATCTCAAGGTGTTGATGAAACTCTGAACTCGTGGATTAATCTTATCAAATTAGTCTTCCATGAAATTAAAATAACACTATTTATTTTTTGTAGCAATTTGAATCCTAATTTTTCCGTTCTTAGAAAAGAAACAAAACTGCCAATATATAGTACTTGATATTGGACTTTAGGGTTTAGAGTTTAAAAACATGTTGTCCGCTAATTAAAATTATTATCAAAATCCAGATTACGAAATTTGCAATTTCGGCCCAGTAAAGTTCGAAATTGGTATTTCCTTCAAACACAAAAGTTGTAGCTCAAATATTTATCTTTCCAACGCCTGCTCATATGTGCCAATCCGATATCTAGAGATCAAGTTATGACCTACAGAGCGAGAAAGAGTCAAAATATAAATAATAAAATTAAGGCTAAATTACATTTGTGGTCCTTTAACTTAATTTCAGGTAATGTCTTAGTCCTTTATCTTTTTTTTCCCAAGTTGATCCTTTATTTTAATTTTAAGTGACAATTTGATATTTTATGTTTTTAAATGTCAACAATATTATTCTTTTTTATACAAAAATTAAAAAAAAAAATCATCAAAATTTTCAACCAAAACCCATAAAATTAATAATCATCTTCAATATAATGCAAATTTTATCAAATCCATAACTCAAATATTGAAATACACTCATATTTTCATCTCCAACAACATCAAATAAAAAATGAAAATATGAGTTTATTTCAAGATTTAAGATATGAATTTGATTAAATTTGTATGTTATTGAAGATGATAATGAATTTTATGGGTTTTGTTTGAAAAAATTGATGATTTTTTTTGAATTTTTGTAAAAAAAAAAAAAAAGAACAACATTGTTGAAATTTTAAAACATAAAATATCAAATTGTCACTTAAAATTAAAATAACGGACCAACTCGAAAAAAAAATAAATGACTAAAATATTGCCTGAAATTAAGTTAAGGGATCGCATATGTAATTTAGCCTAAAATTAAAATGCAAATAATAAAATTATAATTCAAATTCGACCCAAAGTTTAGAAACAAACTAAAAATATTAATCTAAGCTATAAAGAGTTTTTAAAATACCAAACTAAAACGCTAAAAACATGTGCCCAAATGTTATGATCAACCTTTACCAATCACTTGTTTTTGTGCCATCTGCTATTTGTACCATAGAATTGTCATTGCATAGGGAATATTCATCAAGTAGAGTGATATCCCTAGTCATATGGTATGAGGCTCCAGAGTGTACAATCCATGAGTTAGAGATGTTGCCTTTTTGGGCCAAGGCAACAGTTGAGTCTGTACTAGTGTTTTGAAGGGATTGTTGTAGCAATTTTTGCAACATCTCCATTTGTTCCTTGCTGAATGGACTTGGTTCAAGTGTTGGGGCTGCCAACACTTTGCCTTCTTCTAATGTGGCAGCATGTACGCGAATGTCCCATTTACTAGATGGTTTCCAATCTGTTGGTTTTCCATGAATGACCCAACATGTTTCTTTGTTGTGGCCTGATTTTTTGCAGTGATAACACCATCCTCTAGATTTTTTGTAGCTTCCTTTCACAGCCAAGGCTGAACTTTTAATGATGGATCTTTGATTTGTGCTTCCAAGCATGACTTTCCTTTGATTCTCTTCTCTTCTCACTTCTGAAAATACTTCTCTGATGTTGGGCAGAGGTTTGGTACCAAGGATTCTTCCTCTTACATCATCTAGATGCTTGGTTAGACCAAGGAGGAACTGGTATATTCGGTCTTTCTCCACCAGTTTTTTGTATTGTTTGTTGTCTTCAGGGCATGTCCATACTATATCCTCATAGATATCTAGCTGCTGCCAGTAACGCGTGAGGGTATAGTAGTAATCAGTGATTCTTGTGTCTCCTTGTCGCAATTCATGGAGGAGACTCTTGATCTCAAATATGGAGGAAGTATTATCAATATTTGAGTATGTCTCCTTGGCAGCACTCCAGATCTCAGATGCAGTGTTGTAATACATGAAGTTTTCGCCTGCTTCAGTGGTCATTGAGTTTAGTAGCCATATCATGACTAAGTTGTTCTCTAGCTTTCACTTTGGGTAATCGGGGTCCTTTTTCTCTAGAACTTTAGCATCACCAGGGATGTAATATTCCTTCCCTTTTCCTTGAAGGAAGATCTGGACAAATCTTGCCCATTGGGTGTAGTTTTGGCCATTTAGTTTGTAGCCAGTGATGGGTATAGTGGTGTTTTCGGTCAGACTGGTAACTGTGGAAGTTCCAACTACCATTTTAGGGTTTAGGCTTATGACTGAACTTCTTTTTTCAGCCATGGAATAATCGTATTTTTTTTTCCACTTGGACCAGGTTTGCTCTGATACCATGTGAATTATTGAGGAAATGATCTTTCCAATTCTTGAATCAAAATGGTTACAGAATCTGGTTTAAATACAGCATTACCTAGTCTAATAAATAAATCAGAATTAAATAGGAGGGATTAACTGTACAAGGTCCCTTAATATTCACTACAATTGTCCTAAATAATATAATAAATTAATTACATAATAATCAGTAATAAATGACTTATCCTCAGCCACAATTTAGAATTCAACACATGTCTACAAACTGCACAAGTCACAGTATGGGTTAAGACAAGCTTCATGGCAGTGGTTTACCAAATGCACTTCCATTATCATCCAACATTGTTGTGTCATAAGCTCAGTTGATTAATCCCTCCTTGTTCATGAAAGGGTTAGAACATACCCTTGTTGTTCTACTAGTTTAATCGGATGACATATCATTGCTAGTCATTGTCAATCCATCATAAGGAAGACACAAACTTCTCTGGAAGATCATTTCAAACTCAAGTTACGTTGTTGATCTTAAATATTTCCTTGGCTTGGAAATAGCCAAGTCTTCAAAAGGGGTACACTTGTATCAAAGAAAATATACCCTCTAGTTGCTTGAAGACACATTTTTTCTAGGAGCTAAGCCTTTGCAAATTCCTATGATCCTAATGTTACTCTCATTGAAAATCAAGATGAACCTTTGGAAGACTCTATAATGAATAGAAAATTAATTGGAAGGTTGATGTATCTCACCATATCCGGACCAGATATCGGCTTCTTTGTCGACAGGTTGAGCCAATTAATGAGTAAGCCATGCAAGGCTCATTTTCTGGTTGTTCACCAAATCTTGGAATACCTTAAGTCTTCACCTGACCTTGGTCTTATGTTTCTACGTACTTCATCACTCAAAGTTAGTGTCTATGTGGATGCAGATTGGGGAAGTTGTGCTACCACTAGAAAGTTAACTCTTGGTTTTTGTGTCTTTACCTGAGATTCCTTGATCTCTTGGAAATCTAAGAAACAACCTATCGTGTCTAGATCATCAATTGAGACTGAGTACATAGTTATTGCATCCTTGACTTCATAATTGCTTTGGTTAAAACAACTATCCAAAGACTTTGAAATTGGCATCAACAACACTATGGTTTATAACGACAGCATTTTAGCTATCTTGCCTCAAATCCTACCGCACGTGAGAGATCTAAACATATTGATATAGACTGTGACTTAATCATAGAGCATGTGAATTCAGACTTCATCAAACTCATTCACGTGTCTTCCGTGAATTATCTACTTTCTTTCCATTTCATTTGTATATGACTTTACCGAAGATCCATCCATTGGAACATTATATTTTGCTGATAATTTGATTGAATAACAAAGCTAAAATACAATGAATGAATTATATTATTAGAAAATACATAATTCCTTCTGTTGACACATAATTTTCTCCGCTACTTTAAGATTTTTAATAAATATATAAAAAAGTTAATTAAAAAATAATAATAATAAAAATAAATAGTTAGACTTATAAATTTTAAAAAATCATGGATGTGTTTGATTTCTATTTGTCTTTAATTCTTTTTCAAAAAGTTTATGCTATTTTCTAAAATAAAATAAAAAAAAAATAAAACAAACGTATTTAATTGAATAAATGAATTGATGGTAATAAAAATCATTATAACAGTCATCATTTGAATGAAAAGAAACTTAAAAGAAATGAATCATCTTTTTTTTTTTTTTGACATAATTATTGTTATAGAGTTTTATTTACTATTCTATGCACGTATGATATAAACAAGAAATTTTTTTTGATTTCACGATCAAGTTTTGGAATCAATTAATAAGAATCAAGTCGATTGTTGTATAATCGTTTATTTTTTTACCAAATTCGTGATCTCTCATCTTTATTGTGTTTTATTTCTTGTGTGTTAGATCTTAAACTCTCTTGTTGTGATCATTATCGATTCGCGCCACATATGCGTCGCTGACTCGCGAGTCTGCTCTTGAATTTTTATCTTTTAAAGTTTATAAAAGTTAAAAAGTATCATTGTTAAAATAAAACGATACACAAATCAATATGCAACGCATTACTCCTATTATTATTACTATTATTATTATTATTACTATTATTATCACTATTATGTTGTTAATTTATTTTGATATGTATATATATAAAGTAAAATTAATAATAAAATTAGTCAACAGATAAATATTTTATACCCAAGAACTACGTGAGTTTTGATTTCTCTATTGTACCTGGGGATACGTAGGATCACGGTCTTCCCTTTGTCAAACCAAATTAATAAAAAAAAATATTTTTTCTTCTTTTATTAATGTAAATAATTTATTTTCTTTTATTATTTATTCTTTTTGGGGGTAAAAATAAATAAATAATTATAATTAATTATAGGGTAACTGTTTTAACGGACGTTGTAGGGTGGTAATACTTTCCCTACTCGTAATTGACTCCTGAATTTGAATTTTTAGTTCAAAAATCATTATTTTAAGTTTTATCCAATTTTCCCTTTAATAAAAATAAAATTGGTAGCGACTCCTTTTTTCGCGGACAAACCGCATGCGACAGCTAGCAACACCGCTGGGGACTTTTGAGAGTCAAGCTCAATCTAATTAATTATATATATAGTTATTTTGTTATTTATTATTTTATTTATATTATCCTTATTGTTTTATTTTTTTTATTTTTTTATTTTGTTATATTGTGAATATAATTATATGTGTTTTGTCAATTTCTTTTTATTGTGATGATTTTTTTATCTTATTTATTTTTCTATACACTATCCTAACACGACTCACACGCTTATGAGTGAAGTCTATACCGGGGCTGAGTGCAAACCTAAGATAAGTTAGCGACTGTGTAATGATAATCTTCTGGATTTACATCTTGTTTGGTTGTCATGAAAGTCTCACCTAGAGTTGACATTTTCTAGAATATTTACATTTAATAGTTTACCTATTAATTGGTTTAATATTATAGAATTGAGTTATGTGCTATAGGAGTCAATTTAGAACTATAGAGCCACCCATAGTAAAGGTTCACAATAAAAAAACCATCAAATAAGAAAAGAACCGTGTAGGGCATGCATGTTTCATCTTTTACTTCATTTTACAACATGTTTTTCCGTTTCTCTTCATTTTTTTAGAAAAAATAATTGCATATTAGGAGGTAGTAAAATGTTTCAGTTAAATGCATAATCATTGGATTCATTTTTTTGCATTCTTATAACATTTTCCTTCAAAAAAGACAAAAAAAAAAAAGATAAAAGACAAAAAAAAAAGTATTGTGACACCCTTATCAGACATGTTCCCGAGTTAAAATCATGGATGAATTGAAACATACAAAGATGATCTAAACCAACTGAAAAATCATATGGCTAAAAGATTGGAAATCTTACAAACCCTCGATACTTGAAATTATGGAGATCCTTCATAAAAAAAAAATCACAAAAAACTCATGTGTTACCCCTTGATTTCATAAATCTAACAATTGTCACATTTTAGTCTACTTTTTGGTTATACTCTATCTCAAGTCACTTGTCCACAAGATTTGAACCTAATACTAATTAGATTCATAATCATCATACACCCCCTACTTCTGAGTCATGAACATACTTCATTGGCTTTCGCCACAAGTAAATCTCTAGAAGTTGGGTCGTCTATGTTGAACTTTCATCACTACCAATTATTATTTGATATCATCAATCTAAAAAATGGCAAACCTTTTATGAATTTTTTATGACTGTTGAAGAAAAACCTTGTTTAAACACAACTTTGAAGACATTGACTATGTTCTCCCGTATATATACAAGGGGCAAGGTCAACAATGAAAATGTTATCAAGTTTCCCCATGATCGTTAATGTTATTTAATTTGATCCTAAAACATTGATCATATTGATGTGCCTCAATATTTTGAATATCAATAAATGCATTTTGTATTGTTTCCTTTTCCATTCTCACCCATCATATATTTCACAATCTCTTACCAAACATTATTTTTATTTCTCTTCTTTAAACCATGTACCAAGCATATTTGGAAGTAATCCATTCATAAATAAGTTTGCTAAAATCTCATACATGATTTCAATCATGCTATAAATTCCACTGAATGTGAGAACGATATAAATAAAATCAACTATCTAGATGGACTTTGATATGTTGGGGCATGAGATCAACGTCACGTTAATCCCTCTAGACAAGTGGTTTATCTTAATTATTGTTTAAATATGTTTTGAATATATCAATGACGTGGGAAATTTGAAGTTTGTACCATGGGTATTCTAGCTGCCTAGGAATCGAAATTGAAGATGTTGAAAGTATATGAGGCTTAAATGTTATCCTCAATCAACTAAATCAAGAATGAAAAAGCTGGAATAAGAAGATGATTATTTTGTATATACATATTAGTCTAAAAAAAATTGAAGTCATTTTCCATCATGTCCCTCAATAATATAATCAACTAGCTGACTATAGCTACTTTATCTTCAATATTCAAAGTAAGTCACGATGAAGAATAGTCATTCACAAGAATAAGATTCACGACTATCCTACTCATTATCAAATGTATAACAAAAGTATATGGAAATTTCTCGTACCAAACATTACCTCGTAACTCTAGAATACCCTCCATGAGTATTAGTCGATAATTGAGGCAACCCTTCGTTTCTTATTTTATAGAATAAAGGCAATGCAATCCACTCAAACAAAAATCCCTTATCAAGAGTAATGATCTGTGTTGACCAGTTGAATTCAATTTAAGAGAAATGTTGACTGCCTCATGTGAAGGACAATTATTTCAAAAGATCTTAAAAGAAGAACATATGAACTTCAGAGCTTCAAAAGAAAGAATTAGCACTCAAGAATATTTCGCATATCTAAAAGGACTAGCAAGATAAATGAACTCCCAACTATATGAGCCCCCAATACCATAAAAAAAATACAGTCAAGTGTGGCTCTGATCTACACCAATATGGATCAAGAAGACTTATCACTACTTGCACACTTTGATGCTTCAAAAAGTATTACATCTAAATAAAGACCCACTAGGTTGAAAATCCAAAATGACGACCTAGGCAAAAATTAGGATGCAAAATCATAATAATAAAAATACCCGCTAGGATGAAAAACAGAAAGGGCGACCTAGGCAAAAATTGGGGTACAAAAAATAATAATAAATACCTACTAGGTTGAAAATCTGAAAGGGCAACCTAGGCAAAAATTAGGGTACAAAAAATGAATAAAAACTTGCTTGGTTGAAAACCCGAAAGGGCAATCTAAGCAAAAATTAGGACCACAAAAGAAATATAGAATGAAAGTAGATCACTAATTTGAGAATCTAAAAAAGGATGAGCAAAGAATATAGCTTACATACACACATCAAAGTCGAAGCCGAACATTCCGAAAGGCTGTGAATATAGATTGGAGCAAATCATATATTTCAAAGTAGGTTAAACACATGATTGAAATTGTGGCATGAGTTTTTAGCACACTTCTTTTATGAAAAACTACTAAAAAATTAGTTCATTTACCCATATGAGATCACCTTATCTTCTTTTCATTCTATGAATCATTTTTTAGTACCATAGATCTTCTCATTAAATATCATTGTCTGAATATTCCTTCACTACTTTCTTATGTTATAAATATTTTTTTGTCAAAATGCATTTTTATGATAATTATATGTTGGGGCACAAAATATGTGAATGTCAAGAGGCCAAAATTAGTATGATGTCTTTACATGTAAGGCAAGGGCAACTAAAGATCAAGTCGATGATGTAAGAAAAAATCTCATTAAAGATCAAAAGGACAATCACCGCCATTTATTTGAAGTGGTGCACATTTTTCATCCATGAATCAAGGATCATGATCGTAAAGAGGTGAAAGAAATAAAAAAAAATAAAAAAAGTTGATAAAACAAAATATGAAAATGAAGGAAAATGTTCATTCATTAAATGCATTCATGACATTTTATATTTAGTGGTTAAATTTAAAATTGAGACACTAACCCACACCCTATTATTTAAGAAACGGGACATTACCCGTATCCTCTGCTTTAAGAGCAGGGATGACTGGCCTTCAGCCTCTGATTTAAGAACTAGGCCACCCCTACCAAAAATTTGTTGATATATTTGCTGATGAGTCCCATAGAAAGCTATTACTGAAAATACTAAATAATGCCCACGTAACTTAATATATCACTTTTGACAAATTTGGAGGCATCGTAAATAACATTACTACTAACATTCACCTAACCTTCATAGATGACGAACTGTCTGCCGAAGAAATAGGCCATAACAAAGCGTTGCACATATCAGTAATGTGCCTCAATCATATGGTATCAAGAGTCCTTGTTAAAGCTTTTGATGGGAGTCATAGAGAAATGATGGGATAAATTGAACTCCCAATTCAAATAGGCCCAGCCACTTTTGAAATTATGTTTCATTTGATGGGAGTCATAGAGAAATGATGGGATAAATTGAACTCCCAATTCAAATAGGCCCAGCCACTTTTGAAATTATGTTTCATTTGATGGATATCGTACTCGCCTGCAGCTGCTTATTGAGGAGACCATGGATCCATTCCACCGGTGTGATGCCATCAACCCTACATCACAAGCTAAAGTATATGGTATATGACCAACTGATAATCGTGTCAGAAGAGGAAGAATCATTGATGAGTAAGTTTTCCACCACACTGTACGTTGAGCCGATAGAGTAAGCTCTGGAGACCACCTTCCAAACACTAGAAATCATGGACACCATCGAGACGACAAAAATATAACCACATCTATCAAACACAACTATTATTGTGGTTAGATTCATGTTAAGTAGAGGGCATCATCCATGGCACGGTTTGCGGAAAAATGAACAACGACTCAAAGGACAGATAAAACCTCATGAGAATAGAGATAAATGGGGTTTAGATCACGAACCAACCAAAGTTGACAAGCGAAGATTGGCCAAACAAAAAAAATAAAGAATGTTAGCTCGAATTTAAAATTGAGAGCTTAGAACCCAAATGATTCCCATATCTGAAATTCAACATAGTTTCCAAAGTGCGGGAAAGACAAACAAGATTTATATTGCAGTAGCTGGAGATGATCTTTCCATCGGTGATGCTAATTGGGTTTGTCCATATGATGCAAAAACAAAAAATCAAGAATTGGGAGACAATCAAGTTGCCTATAGTATTCAATGCAATTTGAAATTTTTAGAATAATTCATTCACTAATGATTGTACTAAAATCCTGCCACATAACTTTGACCATCTTACTAATCAAGCAATAAAAGATAATGAAGAAGATTATGAATTTCCCCTAGAATTGTTAAAATCGGTAGAACTAGAAACCAAGGGCATTATGCCCCATAAAGAATCAATAAAAGTGATAAATCTAGGGAAAGAAGAAAAATAGAAAGGAAATTAAAGTCGGCAATATTTTAAAGAAAGAAGTATATCATGAACTAATCCAACTCATGCACGAATACAAATATATTTTTGCCTCTTCATATTATGATATGTATGGATTGGATACTAGCATAATGGAGCATAAATTTCCCTTAAAATCCGATTTTCTTTGGTCAAGCAAGAATTAAGGCGAATAAAGCCCAATATATCATTAAAAATCGGGGAAGGGGTAAAAATTAAAAAAAAAATTGACATTGGGTTCCTCGCTGTGGCAAATTATCCCCAATGCATAGCCAATATTGTACCGATGGTGAAAAAAGATGGCAAAGTTCCAACTTGTGGACCTTAAAAAGGCCAATCCTAAAGATGACTTCTCGTTACCTCATATTGATATTTTGGATAACAATATGGCTCGCTATTCACTTTTTCTCCTTTATGGATGGTTGCTCGTGATATAATCAAATCAAGATGGTAGTCGAAAATATGAAGAAAAAAAAACAACTTTCATCACTCCTTAGGGAACATTGTTTTACAAGGTAATTCCTTTTGGTCTAAAGAATGTTGGGGCAATCTACCAAAGAGCTATGGTAACTCCATTCCATGACATGATACATAAAGAGATAGAAGTTTATGTAGATGACATGATTGCTAAGTCACAAACAGAACAAAAACATATGATTTGATCTAAAGAAACTCATTGAAAGATTTTGAAATGTCAAGCTAAAACTTAACCCCTTCAAAGGGCAACTTGGGAGAAGAGGACCAAAGAGATATCAAAGATATCAAGTCCAAAAAAAAATGTATAAGTGTTTTTATCATCCATGATTTGAATGATCGTGTCCAACAAAAATATTAATAAAAACCAATATATTCATTCATTCAATTTAAAGCCGAGAAAACGACCCGCATGTTGAAGTCGGGAAAACGAATTGCACCCGAAGTTGAGAAAATGACTCGCATGTTGAAGCCAAGAAAACAACTCGCACCTGAAGCCTGAGAAAATGACCCGCATGTTGAAGTCGGGAAAATGACTCGCATACGAAGCCGAGAAAACGACTCGCATGTTGAAGCTGGGAAAACGATTCGCACCCGAAGCCAAGAAAACGACTCGCATGTTGAAATCGGGAAAACGACTCGCACCCGAAGCCAAGAAAATGACTCGCACCCGAAGCCGAGAAAACGACTCGCATGTTGAAGCCGGGAAAACAACTCGCATCGGAAGCCGAGAAAACCACCCGCATGTTGAAGCCGAGAAAACGACTCGCACCCGAAGACGAGAAAACGACTCGCATGTTAAATTCGGGAAAATGACTCGCACCTAAAGCCGAGAAAACGATCCACATGTTGAAACCGGGAAAACAACTTGCATCGAAATCGAGAAAATGATTCGCATCCAATGTTGAGAAAACAATTAGTATCTTGAAATTAGGTACAAGACTTACCATAATCATATTAAGACAAAATTAGAGTTGTCATCTTTATTTATCACTTACTTTGATTCTCAAAGTAAATTATAAGTAAAGAGGGACAGTTGTTGATATCTAATTTTGTTTCCTACTTTAAGATTTTTAATATATATATATAAAAAATTAATAAAAAATAATAATGATAAAATAATAATAAAATTAAATAATTAGAATTTTAAATTTTAGAAAATCATTGATGTGTTTGGTTTTTTTTTACCTTTGATTGCTTTTTAGAAATTTATACTATTTTCTAAAATAAAATAAAAATTAAAACAAACGTATTTAATGGATTGATGATAATAAAAATCATTATAATGGTCATCATTTAAATGAAATGAAACCGAAAGAAATAAAAATTAAAACAAACGTATTTAATGGATTGATGATAATAAAAATCATTATAATGGTCATCATTTAAATGAAATGAAACCGAAAGAAATGAATCAATGGTAATAAAAATTAGTATAATGGTGATCAATTGAATAAAAAAGAAACTAAAGAAATGAATCAATGGTAATAAAAATCAGTATAACAGTAATCAATTGAATAGAAAAGAAACTGAAGAAATGAATCAACGATAATAAGAAACATATTAATGGTAATCAATTGACAGTTATTCTCTAGTCTTTTGTAATCTAAATCACAAAAGTATATAAATAGTCAACAACAAGAGTAGAAAATAGGAGGGAGCACAATTGAGAGCACGAAAAACTAAAAGAGAAGAGAAAATAATAGGGAGAAAAAAAAGAAAGATTGAAACCAGGAGCTAGTAAACACTTATTTTTCTTTTTTTTTTTCTCCTTGTCTATTTTTTTTTTGACATTATTATTGTTATAGAGTTTTATTTTTACTATTCTATGCACGTATTATATAAATAAGAATTTTTTTTTAGTTTCACGATCAAGTTTTGGAATCAACTAATAAGAATAAAGTTGATTGTTATATAATCGTTTATTTATTTATCAAATTCGTGATCTCTCATCTTTATTGTGTTTTATTTCTTGTGCATAAAATCTTAAACTCTCTTGTTATTACCGTCATCGATTCGCGCCACATATGCATCACCGACTCGCGGATCTGCTCCTGAACTTTTATCCTTTACAGTTTATAAAAGTCAAAAAGTAATAAAAATATTTCCTTAAAATAAAACAATACATAAATCAATATGCAACACATCACTCATATTATTATTATTATTATTATTATTATCATTATTATGTTGTTAATTTATTTTGATATGCATATATATAAAGTAAAATTAATAATAAAATTAGTCCAACACATAAATATTTTCTACTCAAGAACTACGTGAATTTTAATTTCCCTATTACACCTAGGGATACATAGGAGCAAGGTATTCCCTTTGTCAAACCAAATTAATAAAAAAACAATTATTTTTTCTTCTTTTATTAACATAAATAATTTATTTTCTTTTTATTATTTATTCTTTTTGGGGTAAAAATAAATAAACAGTTTGTATATGATTAATTATAGGGTAATAGTTTCAATGGACGTTGTAGGATGGTAATACTTCCCCCACTTGAATCGACTCTCGAATCCGAATTTTTGGTTCAAAAATCATTATTTTAAGTTTTATCCAATTTTCCTTTTAATAAAAATAAAATTAGTGGCGACTCTTTTTTTGCAGATAAACCGAACACGACAGCTACGTATTGGTATAAAAACATGACTAAAAAAGATAACAAAAGGTTTTGATAGGTTGTTTTTATGTCAAGCTTGGAAGGTACTAAACCAATTTTAAATATAAGTGATAAAAATCTCATATTTGATTAAGATAAAACATAATGAAAATGTAATTATTTTACTCTATTTAATGATATTGTTCTTAAAATATTTTTCAATTAATTTATTTTTTTAATTATCCATGTTATTTCTATGAAATAAGTTTTTATGGGACATTTTGAAAGAGAATTATTTTTTATCACAAAAGAATTATCTATTATTTTTAATAATTGAATTATGGTGGTTTTTAAGGTGAGGGTTTCTAATAAGTCTCTCACGGGTGGACCATCATTAATAATCATTATATTAATTAAACATACACATCTTATCATACACTTGATATACTAGATTACACCTCTTCTTTTCCCTCTCCCTCCCACCTGTTCTTCCTCTTCTTTGCATCCAAACCTCCATATCCACATGGAGTCGTCCTCTTCTTCACGTTGGATTAACCAACGAATCACATAAATTCCTCATATGATTTAGTTCATCCTTTATCATGATAAATATATAAGATTGTTAATTAAATTGAAGAAATTAATTAATTAATTGAATAAAAAATTAAAGAGATAGGAATCAATCCAACATTATATACCCTTCATAGTAATCAATCCAACATAATCTTCATAGAAATCAATCCAACATAAAGGTTAAATAGGCATCAATCCAACGTAAAGGTTTAGGCAATAGGACTCAATCCAACATAATCTTCATAGTTTTTTCTGTCTTTTTACATGTAGAAACCTATATACCCTTTCATTCAGTTTTCACTCCAAGTCCTCTACAAACCTATGCCCAATTGCTCTCAAACCCTACCATGGGAAGCCTCATACATGGTGGCTGTGATCACGACAGTAAAAACATAATGGCTATGGTTATTCACATCTTTTCATAAGATTTTTTTACTAGGAAAAAAATAAATTAAATAAGTGAAAAAGCTTTAAAGTATGGTCAATCTTATGTGGTGCAATGTAATCCTATGTTATTCAAGGGATTTATGCTTTTATTAATGAAAATTCATCTTTTTCATGGCTAAAGAAGTTGAAGAGTGAAGCAGATGAGCGGGGAAAAGTAGGGGTGGGCAATTAGACTCAGATCCACCCGTAAAAAAAGCTACAATGAGTAGGGTAAAAACTTGTATAATGAGTATGGGCACGGGGCAAAATTAAGCGGGTATGAGTGCGATCACGACTACAGCATCCACCCTGCACCAGCACTTATATAAATATATCATTATACCACTATAATATTTATAATTGAAAAATAAACGTCTGCAAACTTTTTAAGAATTTGATTATGATGAATATGTAAATAATTGTGACTTTATAACTAAGAGTGACTTTATACTTTTTTATGATGAATATGTAAATAATTGTGACTTTATACTTACAACTTCCTATCAATTGTTTTTACAAATCTCGAATAATATTGTCGTAGGACTTGCAACTTCATAAAGTATTATTATGAATATTAGAATGTGTATTGTAACAAGTGTTCATTTGAAGTGCTTTGAGTTAGAAAATACTTTGGTTTATAATACTTTATGATTGGATTTAAAATATTTGAATAACTTTTAAATTTAATTACAACAATATTGTTTATTTATTGATTTATTTTACTTAAAGTATGGGTAATGAGTATGAGTACAAGCACTTAGGTACCCAGAAGATAAAGGTACAAGTATTAAAATTGATACCCAAAAGGATACAGGCACGGGTATGAGTATTTTTTTAAACCGCAGGTATGGGAATCTACCATTTGCCATCCCTAGGTGGGCAAAAAACCAAAAACCAAACTGGTTTTAAGAGTCGACCACTTTTCAACTGAACTTATTCATAAAATTGAGAACTCAACTTTATTTTAAAACAGTTTTTTTAATTGAAATGGTTTTTAAAGAGTAGAGTTGAACTATAACCATAACTTACTTTTAATTTTAACAAAACCCTAAAAATTTCATAAATCATAATCAATGTCCTAAAAACGAAATGAAGTGAAATGAAGCCAAGGCCGCCACAGTCACCCATTGTTGCTGCAAATAGAAAAGTCATCGCCGCGAATAACAACGATATTCACTCTTCTATCTTCGTGCCACAATTCTCTCTTTGCGCGACAAGATTCTCTATGCCCTCTTGTCTTTTGCCGTGTTTGTGCCACACTTCCGCATTACCATTTTCATTTATCATTTTTAGGTTCTCGCTGTTTTACCGTGTTGGTTCATCTTGTTATTATGCTTGATGATTTTGCTTGTTTGATACTCTTTTGAGACTAGTTCATGCTTTTACCATTCACAACTTTTGAAATGAAAAACTAGTTATGTCTTAAAAATTCGAGTTCATTCATTTTATTACTACCATGATTGGTACTCTACTTTTGATTATTTTGCTGCATTTTTTGAAATTTTGTGTAGTTTCACTTTGTTTATCTATGTATTTTTAAAATTATGAATTGATATTTGCTTAAACTTTGTATTCATGCTTGCTTAGTTTTTTCTTTGTATTTCTATTCATGCTTCCAGAGTTTTTTCTTTGTATTTGTAAAATCAATAGCATTGGGGTTTTGCTCTACTATGAGTTAAGAAAAGGTTCTTGGCAATACATTGGTGTTGTTTGCTATTTCTTTTTGTTGATTCTCTTCCCAATCTAATATTTGTACCATTTTGCATTTAAAAGGATAAGCTAATGTTAAAAGCACCGAGTGTTTGAAGCAAAAACACAACAATCTTTGACTTTTATATTTGGATCATGGAATATGAAAACTAACTTGGACAAACATCTATTGTTTTTATAAAACTTAAATGTTACTAGTTAATTATTATTATTTATTGAAGTTGTATTTGAAGATGTAATCACAAGAAAATAGGTTGAATTGTGTTTAACTAAATTAATAACTTTTTCATTATTTGATTAAATTGGTTCAGACTTGATGATTTATTTCGAGTAGAAGCAATAACAAAACTATGTAGTGCAGAAATAAAATGACACAAGTAATTTATCTTGGTTCACTAGTAACTTGACTACATCTAGCCCCTTCACTCAGAAGGATTTAATCCAATAATTCAAAACTTGAATTACAAAGTACCTAACCCTCCAAGCAAATCTTCTAAAACAACCTGAAAACCCCAAACTTTTGAGGAACACACACCTTGACTCTATCAGCCAAATCTTCTCCACACAATCTCGCAACCTCAAATTGTTGAAGTCATACTAACACCACTATCGAGTTTGAATATAAAAGTTTCAAATTTGAGTAGTTGCTTATAACAAGCTTATTATAACATTGACTATCACACTCTGAGAAAAACCCTTAAAAAATATTTCTCATTCGAACAAGTGTTTTTCACTTTGAGCTCTAAGATGAATTCATAATTTTGAGCTCGACTTCTTCTACTCTTTTATGATTTTTTTGATGATCTTCTTCTTCGGCCTTGAGTATCTATTTATAGATAAAATTATAGCTTCAATTTAGTCTTTGTTTAATTTTGAAAATTGTATCTTCATTCCCAACTTGGTCAATAATGATCTTATTCAAAAATAATTTGTAGAAAATATATGACTTCTAATGGTAAAATATGTATATGACAGTCTCTAAAAATTCACAAGATTGCTAAACTGTTTAACACAAAACAAGTTTATCAAACACTAGATCAATCACGGTCCCAATGAATTATTTCTAGGAGAAGGTTCACAATTACATGTATTGTCAAATTAATAGTGTAGCAGAAACAGTAATTGTTCAACAGATTAATCTAGATACAAACATGTCAATTCAACAATTCAATCAATATCAAATTTAACATGCATTCAAGATTAATCAACCAAACAATATAATATTAAAAGAGAAGAGATAAGAGGGTGATACACAGAGATTTATACTGGTTTGGTCGTCTGTAAGACAACCTACATCCAGTCCCGAAATCAACTTGATTTCAGCCTTTCTTTTCAACAGATACTTCCAAAGTTATTTCTTATAGATTTTCCAGCACTCCTAGCCTATCTATCTTAAGACTAAACTCTCCTGCTTCTATTGTTCACCACTGTATCCCTCAAGTCACTCGTCAGACTATCCAAGATTACAGCAAAACTCCTTCTTGTTGGGCTCTCTCAACCAAGAAGGTAGTTACTAGTTTAACGACTGGATTTTACAGAAGTTTGGTTACAATGTTGTTTTCCAGAAATTGACAACAGAGAAGATCAAAAGATCTTTCTAAAAAATGCGACTTAATCACACAATGATGTTTCAATGCTATAAGGATTTGCCAAGCGGTTTAGTTTTCTCAAAGTATGATGTGTGTGAAAAGTTCTCAAATCAAAAGTTTTTTTTTTTGTGTTCTTTTTGTGTCTTCTTGTTAAAAATAGATTTTAGTCAGTTTATATATGTTACAGAAAAACATGGTCAAATCGATTTATCAATCGATTTAATAAAGCTTTGAAATAGTCCAATCGATTTCCCAATCGATGCTCGTGTTTCTTGTTTTTCTTGAATCTTGAACATATATGAAACAATCGATTTGTCAATCGATTCTTTTAATTCATAAATCAGAAAACAAAGGAAAGTTCATATCAGCATCGATTGCCCAATCGATTTGGCATGTTTTGTTCAAACAACGAGATCAAAACAATCGATTGTGCAGTCGACTGATATTCCATCATAATCGATTTGGCAATTGGTCTGTAACTGAAAACAATTACTTCAATCAATTTGTCAATCGATTGAACTGAACACAGGGACTCCAGAATTTTGCACTAATCGATTCGTAAATCGATTTGCTTTGTCAAAGTGATTCAGCTGTTTTTATTCCAATCGATTTACTAATCAATTTGAATTGTTACAGGGACATAGCTATTTTGAAAACATTGATTTGCCAATCGACTAGGAACTTGGTTTCTGATATATGACTGAACATTTTAAAATTCCAATCGATTTGCCAATCGATTAGTATATATCTTGCAAGTCAAGAAACAAAGATCAATTGATGTCTCAATTGATTTGATTTATCACAGAGGTTCAGACTTACAAAAACTTTTGCTTAATCGATTTGTCAATCGATTTGGCTTAGAACTTGGTTGTCTCTGTGACTGTCTTAATCGATTTATCAATTGATGTTCCAATCGATTGTCCAATCAATTGGTATGTTACAGAGGTCAAGTCTGATGCAAATTAAACTCGCAATCGATTTGCCAATCGATTTGCAAGGATTTTGGCTTGTCCCTGTAACTCACACAATCGATTTCTCAATTGATTCATGAATCGATTGTCCAATCGATTGACTTACACCCAGAGTTCAGATTTCACTAAAGTCTTTCATAGAATCGATACATCAATCGATTGGCTTAGTGATAATATTACTTCTGAGTCAATCAATCGATTGTCCAATAGATGTATCAATTGATTAGCCAATCGATTTGGTTACTTAGTTCAATTTAAAATCACATTTTAACTTGGCAAATGCTTATGCATGAAATCATGTTTGACAATTCTAAACACTAATGTATACAACCACTAATGACACTTAAGCTCAGTTGCGTCTTTGTCCAGCAATCTCCACTTTATGCTTGATTCCTTGCGTTCCAAGATTGTGTCCATATGTTTAGTGTTTTTGTGTTTCTACCTGAAATGCAACTTGGTTCAAACAGTTAGTTTTATCAACAATTGCATGAACATTGTATGTTTGTTGATTATGTCAAAACCATAATCAGGGGGACTTAAGTCCAACAATCTCCCCCTTTTTGCATAAGTAACAAACATACAAGTTCAACTTGAGTTTGACATTTCAAGGTTTAACAAAATAATTACAGTTGAAAAAAAAACTCCCCCTGAGTTTTTGCATGCATGAATCATTTTAAATTGTTACAACATAAACCACATGCAAAACATCAGAGTAATTGAGTACTATGATTACTATCAGAATATCAACGCTATACATTTCATCTCAGTAACATAGTATCAGAGCTATAAACAATAATAGCCGCAGTCATAACTGTAAAATTTATTAGCAGCGGTATTGGCATGTAATTAGCACAAATGTTAGCACATACAAGACAAAACTGGTATTAGAATGTATTAGAGCTAACACATGCAGGTAAAAAGTAAAGTATTAGAGCATAAATGACTGTTAATAGAACTGCTAGTATATATCAACTGGTATTGAACATAGCTCACTTAAACTTTGTTATCACATGATGGTATCATAATATTTCAGAAGTAGTAAATTAGCATCATAAACACAAGAAAACACAAGTTTAAATTTGTACATTTTCTCCCCCTTTGTTATTGCATGCAAAAAGGCAAAACAAAAACAATGCAAAGAGAAAAATTGGGAAAAATAATATTCATTTAAACTGAGTAATACAAGGCAATACAAAAAAAAAAAAACAGATACACCACAACATAGAACCTAAGCTCCTAAACTCCTAAACTGGGTTGTTCCTCATTATTAGCTAAGGGAGAGGTAGAGACCGTTGTATTAACCTCAGCAGGTGTCTCCTCAACATGAGGTGCAGGGCTAGATAGGGGTGTGGGGGATGGTTCTCCTGTTTCCTGTCGGCCTATATCAGCAATATCGTTGAATGATAGTTTGAGGCCGAGGTGATCTTGGATTGCCGCGACATCCTGTGCAACTGAGTGCAGATCCTCCTGAAGCTTGATCAAAGCTGCTTCCATCCTTGCATTTGCAGCTTCCACTCTAGCATTGTGAGTGGCTTGAGCTTCCAAAAATTCCAGCAGTTTAGCTGAAAGCTCAATGTTGGCTGCAACCGGCTCAGCTCGTTCCACAGTTGGCTGGGCTGGTTCAACAGTTGCCTACGGTCTGGTCCAGATACCATGCACCCTCTTCAATTGCATCTGATTTACAATTGCTTCGCCAAAGGAGAGGGTGGTCTTCAAGGATTCTTCATTGACCAATGACACTTTGAAGTGTCGTAGAATCTTTGTCACTAGTTGGGGGTAGGGAAGCACTAACTTGCCTTGTGCAACTTCCTGCATATGTTTGAGCACTATCCAAGCCCAGCTCATCTTGAGCTCCTTGGACAAACCCCATAAAAGAATGATGTCCAGCTTCTGGGCAACAACATGGTTACCGGATCTTGGCACTAGCATCCGGGTTAAGGCATACATCAGCATCCGTTGCTGAACTTTCATTTGACCAATTGGCAGAGAAACGGATTCCACAAACCCTTCGATCATCAGGTCTTGCACGGCTATGTGCCTATCCAGGGAGGCTTCCCAGCCTTCATCAGCTGACTCAGCTTCAGAGTTGCGGTCAATGGAATTTCCATGATATGGCAGACCCGACAGTTTGGAGAACTCGTCGAAAGTCATGGAAATCCGTTTTCCTTTAACTTCATCCTTGAAACCATTATCAATGAGCTTGAATGTATAGTAGAATGAGCGGACAAGATGTGGATAGGTGTCAAAAGAGCATGACAGAAAAATTTCCAATCCATGAAAACGGAGATGGTTTCGAAACAAGAAACCATCTGCGTCAAAGTATGCAAAATCCAACGTGCGGGCTTCGTGGATTTTCCTCTTGAGAAACGCAGGAGGTAGCTCAGAATCTGCAACCAGTTTCTCTTTTTGTGGTTGAGATTTCTTGGGTTGTGGAGAAGGAAGTGTTTTCTTCTTCTTGGGAGCAGGGGCCTTCATTGCATCCACCATTAATTTCTCAGTAGGTGGATCTTTCCTTTTCTTAGACTTGCCTTGGTCTACTGCAATAGCTTTGCCTTTGTCTCTGGCAAGTATCTTGTGTGAAGGGATGGGAACCCGTTTAGAAGTTGGTGGGGGTGAGGGGGTACGCCCACTTGATGAAAAAGAAATTGAAGGAGATGGAGTTCTTGATTGTACTTGCTTTACACGATCCATATTAGGAAAGATGAGGATTTGAGAGTAAGAATATGTATCACAAATGGTTTGGGAGAGAAAACTTGGTAAAAAAAGTCAGAGACTTGGTGAGAAAAATCTAGAAAATATGAGAGGTAATCGATTGAGGGTTTAAGCAGGGTTTAAATAATACTGTTCCAAATCGATTGTTTTAAGCCTTTGCACAGGTCAATCGATTTCCTAATCGATTGGGTTACCGTTGCTGGGGAAGTGAAATCGATTGAGTCATAATTACCTTCCAACGGCTAGTAAAAATCTGGCAACGGTAATATTGCAAATCGATTTCCCAATCGATTGGCTTTAATTACTCAATCGATTTCCCAATCGATTGCCATATCAGTTCAGACAGTTTCTCATATCAGTTCAGACCTTTGATAATCTCAGCATCGATGTCCCAATCGATTCATCAAGTGCAGTTTTCACAAAAAGTTGATTCAATCGATTGCCCAATCGATGCTCGGGGAAGATTTTCTCATGTTGAAGTCTGGGACCAAACTAATCGATTACCAAATCGATTCTTTAAATAGAAGAAATCGATTTCCAAATCGATTGGATTTAGGAATAATGTACCATAAACAGAAACCTGGGTTCAGTAAATCGATTAACTAATCGATTTCGCGTTGTCTAATTTGTCAAATTAGACACTGTGCATCATCAATCGATTGTGCAATCGATTTCATAAAGCACATTTCCTGTTAAACCACAGGATAATCGATTTTCCAATCGATTAGTCACCTGTATCAGATTTCATTCTGATCAACTATTCCTAGTTTCATCCTAATATGAAGGAAGCTTTCTTTGGGTAAAGCTTTGGTAAATATGTCAGCCAACTGATCAGCTGTATTGACATATTCAAGCTTTATGTTCCCATTTTGAAATTGGTACCTTATGAAGTGATGCCTAATCTCTATGTGCTTAGTCCTAGAATGCATGACAGGGTTCTTGGTAATACAAATTGCACTTGTATTATCACACATGATTGGTATTGTCCCTAAGTCAACACCAAAGTCGCATAGGTGTTGTTTTACCAGAGGATTTGAGCACAACAACTCCCAGCTGCAATGTACTCAGCCTCAGGTGTGGATAAAGCAATGCTAGTTTGCTTCTTGTTGTACCAAGACACAAGAGAATTTCCTAGCAAATGACAAGTACCTGAGGTGCTTTTCCTATCTAGTTTGCATCCTGTAAAATCTGAATCCGAGAATCCAACTAAAGTACAGGTAGATCCCTTAGGATACCATAGTCCTAGGTTTCTAGTTCGTATGAGATATCTAAATATCCTCTTCACTAACTCTTTTGGATTGGATTGGAACCTAGCACACATGCAGACACTAAACATGATGTCTGGTCTGCTTGATGTAAGGTATAGTAAGGAACCTATCATACCTCTAAACCTTGTTACATCTACAAGATTACCTTTCTCATCTCTATCTAAGTGACATGCTTGGCTCATGGGAGTATCAATGGACTTAAAATTTTCAAAACTGAATTTCTTTATCAAATCATTGCAGTATTTGGTTTGACTAATGAAAATGCCATGCTTGCTTTGGTTAATTTGAAATCCCAAGAAGTAAGATAGTTCTCCCATCATTGACATTTCAAATTTCCCTTTCATTAAGTTTTCAAAATCTTTGCATAGTTTACTGTTAGTTGATCCAAAGATTATGTCATCAACATAAACTTGGACCAGTAAGATGTCATTTCCATTTGTTTTTATGAAAAGTGTCTTGTCAACATTTCCTCTTAAAAAGTTTTGTTGAATGAGGAAAGTGTTGAGCTTCTCATACCAAGCTCTTGGAGCTTGTTTCAACCCATAGAGGGCCTTTGTTAGCTTATAGACATAATTAGGAAAATCAGGATTTTCAAAACCAGGTGTTTGGCTAACAAAAACTTCCTCTTGGATATCACCATTGAGAAAGGCACTTTTCACATCCATTTGATAAAGTTTGAAGTCCATTATACAAGCATAAGCTAGCAGGATTCTAATGGCTTCTAGTCTAGCAACAGGGGCATAGGTTTCATCATAGTCTATCCCCTCTTCTTGATTATATCCCTTGGCAACTAGCCTAGCTTTGTTCCTAGTAATGACCCCATTTTCATCCATTTTGTTCCTAAACACCCATCTGGTTCCTATGATGTGTTTGTTGGCAGGTTAGGGAACTAGGATCCACACTTTGTTTCTCTCAAACTGGTTTAGCTCCTCTTGCATAACAATGATCCACTCATCATCTAATAGAGCTTCCTTTATGTTTTTGGGTTCTATTTGGGAAACAAAGGCTGTATAGTTACAGAATTGTCTAAGGTTCTTCCTAGTTCCAACTCCTTTTGAGATATCTCCTATGATGTTATCTATAGGATGGTTTCTATTGAACTTCTATTCCCTAGGCAGATCATCTAACCTAATAGGTTCAACACAGTCTAGGTTAGTTGCAGGTTCAGGTTCAGTAGGTTCAAGTGGTTCAGATTCTACAAGTTCATCCAAAGAAGTATCAACTATAGAAGGAGTCTTGTTCAAGTTTTCAGAAAATAGTTCATAAAATTTTACATGAACTGACTCTTCTATGGTTTTAGTTCTTTTGTTGTAGATTCTATAGGCCTTACTAGTTTGAGAATAACCTAGAAAAATACCCTCATCAGCCTTAGGGTTAAACTTACCTAGATGTTCCTTGCCATTGTTTAAAACAAAGCATTTACATCCAAAGACTCTAAAATATGAGATGTTTGGTTTTCTACCCTTGTACAACTCATATGGAGTTTTTGTAAGTATTGGCCTAATCAAAACCCTATTGACTACATGTGTGGCTGTATTGATAGCACCGGCCCAGAAATACTTAGGAAGGTTTGAGTCTTTGAGCATAGTTCTAGCTAACTCTTCCAAAGACCTATTTTTCCTTTCAACAACCCCATTTTGCTGAGGGGTTCTAGGGGTTGAGTATAAATGTTGAATTCCATTCTGTTCACAATAGGTTTCAAAAGAATCATTTTGGAATTCACCTCCATGATCACTTTTAATTGAGACAATTTTCTGATTATTCTCATTTTGAACTAAAGCAGCAAAAGTTTTGAAAATGGAGAATGCCTCACTCTTGTGAGTCAGAAAATATGTCCATGTGAACCTAGAAAAATCATCTATCAATACATATCCATAAAGGTTACCTCCAAAACTCTTCACTTGGGAAGGACCGAAAAGGTCCATGTGAATCAACTGTAAAACCTTAGTGGTTTTAACAGAATCTATAGGGGGAAAAGAAGCCTTAACAAGTTTGCTCTTCTCATAGGAGTCACACAGCCTATACTTAGTAAACTTCCTATTTAGGAGTCCTATTACTAGCTGCTTACTAACTAGCTTATTCAAGTGATATAAATGAATATGACCACCCTTTTGTGCCACAACCAGTTCTCATCAGCATTTGATAATAAACAGCATATGGAATTAGCAGGCAATGCATCAAAGTCTAACATATAAATGTTATTGAATCTATCACCTACCAGTTTCATACCTTTATCCTCCTTATGCTCTATTATGCAAGATTGAGAAGTAAAGTGTACCTTAAATCCTTTG
The DNA here is from genome assembly GCA_037974835.1 of Cicer judaicum. Taxonomy (NCBI): domain Eukaryota; kingdom Viridiplantae; phylum Streptophyta; class Magnoliopsida; order Fabales; family Fabaceae; genus Cicer; species Cicer judaicum. The sequence goes on from JBBPBS010000206.1 coordinate 116,273, forward strand.
TCACATAACTGGCTTATACTTAGCATGTTATGTTTAAGTCCTTCAACGTATAAGACATCTTTGATAACTGCAGTTGACTCATTACCTATATCTCCAATACCACAAATCTTACCTTTATTATTATCTCCATATTTGACATAGCCACCATCCTTTAAGCTTAGAGACAAAAACTTGGATTTGTCCCCTGTCATATGCTTGGAGCACCCACTATCTAAATACCATGAGTGAGTCTTGGATGCCAAGCATACCTGCAAAATGTAATCAGAATATGGATTTAGGTACCCAATTTAAATTGGGTCCTGGGGGGTTAGTTTCTAAGACATATTTCTTCATTTTCCAGATCTGCTTCCAACCTTTGTTGGCAAGTCTTTTTAGTTTGCAATTAAAGACCATATGCCCCTTTTTACAGCAAAAATGGTATTTAGCAGCAGAGAATGGATTCAGATCTTGTTTAGTGAAGAAATCATGGGTATGTTTAGATCTAACAAATTTCAAATTATTATCAGCATTTCTATTTTGCTTATACCCAAGTCCAGATTTAACATGCACATGTCTTTGATTACTAAGAAGAACATTCAGTTGATTCTTACTACTAGTAAACTTAACAACATCAGATTTCAAAGATGCAACAGTCTATTCAAGTTCAATGCACCTAGCAGATTTATCATGTAATTCAGTTTTCAAATGCTCATTCAAAATCTCAATCGCATCATATGATTATTTTTGAGTTCATCACACATCAAACATTGTTTTTCAAGCAATTTCCTAGTGCTACTCAATTGTTTTAAAACATTCACATAATCATCATGTAACTCATTGAATGCATCATGCAGTTCAATATATGATGGATTGTTTGAAGAGCTTACCTCGCTTTCAGATTCAAAATCCGTGTTGGCCATAAGACAGAGATTCGCTTCTTCTCCCTCTGACGATGAAGAGGATTCTTCGTTGTCATTCCAGGCTATATAAGCCTTTTTGGTTTTAGGAGACGATTCTTTGCCTTTAGCTTTTGCACCTTTGTTTTTATTTTGCAGTTGGAAGCACTCAAACTTGATATGTCCGGTCTTGCCACATTCATAGCAAGTTACTTTGCTATCATTTGGTTTTGAACTTGATGGCTTTCTGAATTTGTTGTCTTTCTTTTTCAAAATTTTTTTGAACTTCTTTACCAGTAGTCCAATTTCTGGTTCTTCATTATCTTCACTTTCTGAGTTATCTGTGCAATTTTCTGGTTCAGACTTAGATTTTTGATTTGCTTGGGCTTTCAAAGACAGCTCTTTCCTTTTTCTGTCAACTTGTTCAGTTTCACTTAGTCTGTGCAATTCCATTTCGTGCTCTCTCAATTTCCCAAAGAGCGTTGCAATTGACATTGTTCCAAGGTCCTTTGATTCTACTATGGCAATAATCTTTGGCTGCCATTCTCTAGTCAGACATCTCATTACCTTGCTGATTTGTTGATCGCTTTCAATCTCTTTTCCAAGTGCGTGTAAATTGTTGACTATGTGGGTGAATCTAGTCTGCATATCATTAATGGATTCTTCTTTCTTCATATTGAATAATTCGTACTCGTGCATCAAGATATTTATTCTTGCTCTCTTAACATCAGTGGTACCTTCATGAGTTTGCTGCAATGTGTCCCACATCTCTTTTGTAGATTTACAGTTGGACACCCTGAAGAATTCATCATGACTCAAAGCAAATGTTATAATGTTCTTAGCTTTTGCATTATACCCTACTTTCTTTTTGTCATCCTCAGACCAGTCAGATTTGGGCTTCAAGATAGCTGATTCACCAGTACCAGCTATAGTTGGCACAAAGGGTCGATTTTCAACAGCATCTAGAATATCAATACCACTAGCTTCAAGAAAAATTAGCATACGTTGTTTCCAATACATATAGGCAGCACCATTAAAAGCAGGGGGCCTTGCTAAAGAAGCACCTTCACCTAAAAATTCTACAAAAGTCATGACTTTTATGAGAGTTACTCTAAAAAAGACAGGCTCTTGATGCCAATTGTAGAAAATATATGACTTCTAATGGTAAAGTATGTATATGACAGTCTCTAAAAAATTCACAAGATTGCTAAACTGTTTAACACAAAACAAGTTTATCAAACAATAGATCAATCACGGTCCCAAGGAATTATTTCTAGGAGAAGGTTCACAATTACATGTATTGTCAAATTAATAGTGTAGCAGAAACAGTAATTTTTCAACAGATTAATCTAGATACAAACATGTCAATTCAACAATTCAATCAATATCAAATCTTAACATGCATTCAAGATTAATCAACCAAACAATATAAAAGTAAAAGAGAAGAGATAAGAGGGTGATACACAGAGATTTATACTGGTTTGGTCGTCTATAAGACAACCTACATCCAGTCCCAAAATCAACTTGATTTCAGCCTTTCTTTTCAATAGAATCTTCCAGAGTTATTTCTTACAGATTTTACAGCACTCCCGGCCTATCTATCTTAATACTAAACTCTCCTGCTTCTATTGTTCACCACTGTATCCTTCAAGTCACTCGTCAGACTATCCAAGATTACAACAAAACTCCTTCTTGTTGGGCTCTCTCAACCAAGAAGGTAGTTACCAGTTTAACAACTGGATTTTACAGAAGTTTGGTTACAATGTTGTTTTTCAGAAATTGACAACAGAGAAGATCAAAAGATCTTTCAATGATATAAGGATTTGCTAAGCGGTTTAGTTTTCTCAAAGTATGATGTGTGTGAAAAGTTCTCAAATCAAAAGTTTTTTTTTGTGTGTTCTTTTTGTGTCTTCTTGTTAAAAACAGATTTTAGTCAGTTTATATAAGTTTCAGAAAAACACGGTCAAATCGATTTATTAACTGATTTAATAAAGCTTTGAAACAGTCCAATCGATTTCTCAATCGATGCCTGTGTTTCTTGTTTTTCTTGAATCTTGAACATATATGAAACAATCGATTTGTCAATCGATTCTTTTAATTCATAAATCAGAAAACTATGGCAAGTTCATATCAGCATCGATTGCCCAATCGATTTGGCATGTTTTGTTCAAACAATGAGATCAAAACAATCGATTGTGCAGTCGACTGATATTCCATCATAATCGATTTGGCAATTGGTCTGTAACTGAAAACAATTACTTCAATCGATTTGTCAATCGATTGAACTGAACACAGGGACTCTAGAAATTTGCACTAATCGATTCGTCAATCGATTTTCTTTGTCACAGTGATTCAGCTGTTTTTATTCCAATCGATTTACCAATCGATTTGAATTATTACAGGGACTTAGCTATTTTGAAAACATTGATTTGCCAATCGACTAGGAACTTGGTTTCTGATATATGACTGAACATTTTAAAATTCCAATCGATTTGCTAATCGATTAGTATATATCTTGCAAGTCAAGAAACAAAGATCAATTGATGTCTCAATCGATTTGATTTATCACAGAGGTTCAAACTTACAAAGACTTTTGCTCAATCCATTTGGCTTAGAACCTGGTTGTCTCTGTGACTGTCTTAATCGATTTATCAATTGATGTTCCAATCGATTGGTATGTTACAGAGATCAAGTCTGATGCAAATTAAACTCGCAATCGATTTGCAAGGATTTTGGCTTGCCCCTGTAACTCACACAATCGATTTCTCAATTGATTCATGAATCGATTGTCCAATCGATTGAGTTACACCCAGAGTTCAAATTTCACTAAAGTCTTTCACAGAATCGATTCATCAATCGATTGGCTTAGTGATAACTTTACTTCTGAGTCAATCAATCAATTGTCCAATAGATGTATCAATTGATTAGCCAATCGATTTGGTTACTTAGTTCAATTTAAAATCACATTTTAACTTGGCAAATGCTTATGCATGAAATCATGTTTGACAAGTCTAAACACTAATGTATACAACCACTAATGACACTTAAGTGCAGTTGCGTCTTTGTCCAGCAATCTCCACTTTATGCTTGATTCCTTGCGTTCCAAGCTTGTGTCCATATGTTTAGTGTTTTTGTGTTTCTACCTGAAATGCAACTTGGTTTAAACAGTTAGTTTTATCAACAATTGCATGAACATTGTATGTTTGTTGATTATGTCAAAACCATAATTAGGGGGACTTAAGTCCAACATAATTATGAACAAAATGTTTTTTGATAATATGTTATTTAGCCAATTCTTTATTTATGAATCCAATACAAGCAGTTCTTCTAGATTGATTCTATTTGTATTTTATTCAGATTGAGTTTATAAATTCTTCATATTGTTTATGTTCGTATTTTTTTTCATATTGAGTTTGTAAAATCTTCAAATGGTACTGTTCGTATTCTATTAGGATTAAATTTGTAAATTCTTTAGATTGATACTCTTCATATTTTGTTCTGATTAAGGTTGTAAATCCTTCAGATTGATTATGTTTATATTTTGTTACGATTGCTTTCGAAAATTCTTAAGATGAAACTTTCTTCCTATTGCTTGTGTTAAATCTTCTTGTAAATAATTCATATCTGTTGTGATAAATATTGATAAAATCTTCTTGTAAATAATTCTTATTTTCTTGTGATAAATATTGATCAAATCTTCTTGTAAATTATTCATGTCTTATTGTTGATAAGATGTTAATCAAATATTCTTGTCAACTTGGTCAAAGATATTTTTCAATTATAAATTTGAATCAAATCTTATTTTAGAATGTCTTCAAAAGCATGAATGTTCGTGAAATCATAAAATACTTTTGTTATTATCAAAATTTTAAATATAAAACCAACATGATTCAAACGATATTATTTTCTATTTGTCAAAGTTTTTACATTTGAAACCCCTTTAAAATTGAGGATTATATTGTATTTCAGATGATCCACAAGAGAACAATAGATGGTATTTTGTTGAAAATTTACTTTTGAAAGTCTTATATTTTGCAGATTTTGTAAGTCTTTTAAAAAATATATTTTATATGTAGATGATTTGAATTTAATTGTAAGTTATTATTAGCTTCAAGTTCTTAGAACCATCAAAAGCATGTTTAGATTTGCTTAACAATTCATATGCTTGTTCATTTCTCACAATTTGAGTTTAAGAATGCGAAAATTTGACTATATAATATTTTGTGTGAAATAATTAGGGTAATTAAGTAAAAGTTGACCTATATGAACAAAAAAAAACTATACGAACCAAACGATTTGATTCAATTTGATACACTAGTAGTTTGGTTCAATTCAATCTATATTATAACAATACAGTTCAATTCGACACAAGTAAAGTTAAGTTAAAACTGATTCAGTTCAAATTGTTAAATTGATTTACTGATTTAAAGAATCAGTTTGATTTTCTCAAACTAAAAACCATTTGGTTCGATTTATAGACAATTATAGTTCGAAAGTGAATTTATCCAACACTAAGGAGAGAGATAGAAAGGCATTATGTGAGAAAATAAAAAGATGTTTTTTTTTTAACTAATCTAAACCTTTTTCATTATAATCTAATGGTAAAAAAAAAAAGAGTCGATGAGTGAATTATTTAGTTGATAGTTTACCCCTAGAGGGCACCTAAAACTGAAAATTGAAAATAAAAACTCCAAAGAAAGTTAATTTTAATGTTTTAAAATTTAATAACATAAAACTAAAAACTACCTAAAATGAAGTTTAATCTATGTTTATACTAATAATTTATATTGGTAATAAATACAATATACTATTTTGGGGTAGTTCATTTTTTTTATTACAAAATTATCTTTTGTAATTATTTTTTTTTGTTAAATCTGAACTTCTCAATATTTAACTTTTAAACTATTTGTAAAAGAAAAAATTTGAAAACTATTTTATCCGAATTATTTCTTATAACATTTTTTTTCTTCAATAGTTTACTTTTCTTCTATTATTTTTATCATTGTAATTAAAAATATTCAAGGGTGGATTTACTAAAAAAATTTCAATAAATAGTATATAAAAACATTTAATAGATATCATCACATTTAACACAACACAATAAAAAATTGGAAAAACTGAGTTCGAATATTAAAAAAACAGACATTTGGGTGACGTGTGAACCGCACACACAGCAAAGAACGCAGACAGTTCCAACACCATCGGAACAATTGTTACTGAACCTCCCTCCCGGTTCTACTAGAACATTCCAATTCAATTCCCTCAAATAAGGGTTTATCTAGGGTTTAATTATTCAATTGAATTACACAAATGGTTCGCTCTAGTGGCATCACTCTCTTTACCCATTTTGCTCGTCGATCTCTCCTTCACGCCAACGATTCAGTACATATCTTTCTTCTTCTTTGTGTTTGAGTATGTTTATTACAGACATTTGACTATGAGCTTTTGGTTTAACAAATTTGTGGCAATTTTTCATTTTTGCAGGTGTATCAAGTAGTGTTCCAAAGGGGTTATAGGATATTGAATTCAGGATCACGCAATTCATCTAGAATTATTGGTAGTTATGCACCAAATGGTAAACAAAGTAAAATTTTATTTTATTTTAATTTGTTTTCAATTTTTGTTTTGTAATTTGGTTGTATAGTTATTCTAATAAATTTCTAAATGAATTGACTATTGATCATTTTGTTGTTTTACTTGCAATATTGAATTTAAGTGCTCCTTGAAATTTGGTATGTTATAGTCTTCTTAGTGTTTTTTTATTATTATTTTTTTTTATCATCTCCTCCCCCTTGCCCATTTGTAGGTAGAGATGGTGTTAATTTGAAGAACTGGTTGCTATTGGGAGCGGCTAATTCATATTTGGGGGCTGCTAGGTCAATTCATGGCTCGGGTATAAATTATTAAATCACGCGTTACATTCATGCCTGCCTTTTTTCAATTACACATTAAATCACCTGGTGTTGTGTTTTATTTATTTATTTATCGCTTACATATTGTCTACGGAAATGGATTGTCTAACTTCAGTGCTGGAACTGCACCCTGACTTTTGCAAATTTTCCTCCATAAGATTCATTGTAGAGTTGATAATGTGCCATGGCCAAGTTTGTCCCTCTCCCACCTTCATAATTAAAAAATAAAATACAACTTAAAAAGTTTTTTTTTAATAACACTTTTTGAAAAATTTATTAAAATACTTCTTTTTTTAAAATTATACATCAAAATAATTTTATTTAATTATAAATCGCAATTGTAAATATTGACATACTTAAAAAACCCTGAGTTTACAAAGCAGTTTTCTAAAATAGATTTTTTAATTTTGATTTTAATTTTTATTTCAAATTAATAATAAAATTGTCCAACTTTTTTTAAAAAAGTTTTTTAATAATTTTGTTGTTGCTAATTTAAAAAAAAAATTAAAAAAAGATTAAGTTGTACTTTATTTTTTAATTATGGAGGGGGGAGGGGGACAAAGTTGGCCACATGGCACACTATCAGCTCTACAATGAATCTTATGGAGGAAAATTAGCGAAAGTTAGCGTGCAGTTCTCGTGCTGAAGTTAGACAATCCGTTTTCAATTAGTATTTTCTATTGATTAGGATGGCAAATGTAGTTTGAAGTTCATGCATTTTTCGATTTGGTCTCCTTGCGTCACTATGCATAGTTGATTGTTGTCTCATGCATGTCAATGACTTGCTTTTTTGCACCTCCAAACTATTTTACAGCATCATTGGCAAGGGACTATTATGATGTTCTTGGTGTGAGTAAGGATGCAAGCTCTTCCGAAATAAAGAAAGCTTACTATGGGGTAGGTTATTGCTATGAATTTAGGTATTACAATATGAGTTTCTGTGTGTATTTTTTAAACATCTAGCCTGTCGTCCGGTTAAACTTCGTCAATTCACCAAGTCTCTCACATAAAAATAAAGTAATCATATATTTTGTGAATGGACACTCAACAGTTCCCATGCTGTGGGACAAGGAGGAGTTTGTTTTATTTAGAGTTACTTTCACATTTTTTTTATATAAAATTACATCTCCATTTTATGATATGGAATTGTGTTTTATGTGTTCTAATTTTCAGATGATACAAATTTATTATATTCATGTCTGCATCAACACATGCTGTGTTACACAAATTTAAAAATATTTTAGTCCCGTTATCTTTTCCCAGCTTTCTTCCTCAACATTAATTTGTTAAGCAGGGCTGGTCAGTGTTGTTGATGGCGGAGAGGCCAAAATCTGCTATTTTTGGCGGCCATATAAACTGCCATAGCCACCAGTAAGTGTAAAATGGCCATGGCAGGTTGTTGAAATCTAACCACCGCTTTCCGCCATGGCCGCCATTGGATAACATTGGGGCTGACTGGCATATGAATTATCTGATATTATTTTCTATTTTTCTTTTTGTTTCTTATTTCCTCTCCATATTCTGCAGCTTGCAAAGAAGCTCCATCCAGACACAAATAAAGATGACCCTGAGGCTGAAAAGAAGTTTCAAGAAGTTACAACTGCATATGAGGTGTACTGGTGTTATTTTTGTTTGTTATATTACACAAAGCCAGATATCTATCATAAATATCCATATCCTAAATTTACTGACTGCTGGTATATTTCCATTTTATTGTTTGTATTTGTAGGTTTTGAAGGATGGGGAAAAACGTCAACAGTATGATCAGGTCTAATTCCTTACATGCTATTTGTCGGAAACATTGTTGAATATTTTGTTATAACTACATTTTCCCTAAATTGAGATATGCTGTAGGATAAATTCATGTGAATTCTAATTGTTGAGACATGCAAAGATTTAGTTTGTTATTACTAAGATATGTTATTCCTTGTTTTTATTAGGTTTGATATAGGTTGAATTTAGTCCAGATTTATTTCCTTAATTAAGAGATTCTCCTTGTACAATTCTGATTATAAATAATATCATGCTAAGAGCTAATCTCTCAAGTTATTCAGCACCAAAACCTAATTCTCAAGTCCAATGAATGAAAAAGTGTATTGTAATGTGAATTTAATGCAAAAAGGAATGAGTGGATATTTAAGTTGCTGGCCTCTGTTTCGTGGAGAACGAGAAATTTTTGTAGTTACTAAGTAGAAAAAGAAAAATGGAGGCAAGTATAAATGTGAAGCTCGGTTTATTTTTGCTTTCCCATTGTCTCTTATTTCTCTCTTGATATTTCCCCCTTTCTTTCAGTGGAAGGAAGAAAACTTTAATAATAAGCATAGTAGATTGCTAGGAATTTTAAGATCTCGAGCAACATTTCATTTTTTTTAACTTGAATGTAGGTGTATTTGTTAGTTTCTATATTTGTGGATGATAGGACACTTGGACCTAGTCCAGTAACAGAGGTGACAAAGCCCACAATATAACATGTTAATTTTAGAAGGCAGAAGGTGGGCCAAGGGGAGAGAATATGTTAGCCAGTAGTGAGGCATGCACTGCTTCGGTTATAAGAGAGAGAGGGAAAGGGTAGTGTGGGATCATTGTGAAATATCGTTAGAGTTGGTTAGGAGAGTTTTCTCTCTGGTTTAGGAGCAATTCTGCTCTAGTAGGAGTTTCTAGAAACTGTAGTTTATCTCTTTTTACAGCTTTCACCATTCTAAGAGCTCTTTAGCTCATCACTTTTCTATCAATGGACAACTTATGCTTAATGTGCTTGTCAAGTTGTGCATGTTTCTTAGTTGATTGTGTATTTTATTGAGTGGACTGTTGCTTTCTCCCTAGTATCTACTGCCTCTTTCAGTTTATTTACTTTACGTTTGTCATGACTGTGTAGGTTGGACATGATGCCTTTGTAAACCAACGAAGCACTGGTTTTGGAGGCGAGGGTGGCTTTAATCCTTTCGAGCAGGCATTCCGTGGTGGTCATGTAATGACTTACTATTTTCTTCTCTCTATTTTAATCAAGTTTTCTGGAGATATTTCTTTCTTAATTATGTTCATACTTATAATTATAAATATTCATTTTTATATCGTTTTAGCTGTGAAATTCATAATTTGTGAACACTATACAAGCAGACCCTAATCAATCCAACATCCACCATATTTTTAGTTCAACGTAAATGGAAAATGATTTTTTTTGTCGAACATTTGTGCACATGTATGTGCTGAAATTTGCTGTCACATATTTCCATTAATTTAATTGAATGATATGTTTGGTTAAATATCAGTTTCTTGTTTTCAACTGTAAGCTGATATACTTGGCTTTGAGTTTTTTTTTCTCTCTCCAAATTATGTAGTTTTTATTAAATATAATTAATAAATAAATGCTCTAAAACATCTGTTCCATCAAATGAATCCCAAATTTGAAATCTAATATTATTTCTCAATTCCTTTTATGGTTATCAGGATTTTTTCAAGAGCTTTTTCCATCAGAATGTTGGTGGAGAGGATGTCAAGGTTTTTTCTTCATATTCAGACTTTATTAAGCATGCTAAGGGATTATTTGATGAAAACCATGTTAATTTTAATAATCTTTTTTTATCACAGACTATAATTGAACTATCTTTTACGGAAGCTATCCAAGGGTGCACCAAAACTTTGGAATTTCAAACAGATCTGCTGTGTAATACTTGTGGTATGTTTGTTGATTAGCTGTGAATTGTCATCGTCATTGGTATTGTGTATTCATCCGGGTTTGAATTCTGACAAGTCAATACTCCTTGAAATTAACACATTACTCACTTGCCAAACTGTTGCAGGTGGGAGTGGTGTTCCTCCTGGTACAAGACCTGAAACTTGTAAGCAATGTAAAGGGTCAGGAGTGGTCAGTGTCGTTTTGTAATTAATTTAATTCTTGTTACAAGCTTGAGAAGTGTTGTTCAATTGATAATTTTAGATATATCCAGATATTTGTACAAACCGGAATATTCAGAATGGAGAGTACTTGTGCAACCTGCAGGGGAACTGGACAAATTGTATCGGTATGGTACAAATTGTCCTCTGTACTTTGCAATATTGATTCTCTTCTATTTAATATGTTATATATATAATACGGGTTCAGAACTTCCAATATGATATATGAACTTCCTGTGTTTATGTAATTTGTTAATTGTTCTTGTATCCATTTACGCTGCAGTCTGCAGTTATTTGTTCAGTCTACCCTAAATTTTTGTAAATAAAATCATGCAATGAATGACACTGTAATCATTACCTGTATCTTATGGATATGATGGTCTTTCATACGAATATAAAATATGAAATTGTGGGAATATATTGATGACTTTTAATCTTTTGTTACTGGTATCAGAATTTCTGCAGGTCTTGCAAGGGTGCCAAAGTTGTCAAAGGAACAAAGACAGTCAAGTTGGATATTTTTCGTGGTAATTATAATTTCAAAGATTTTGGAATGCATTGTTGTAACTCGTTATGTAGGCCATGGTCATATGGCATACAAGGAGGAAAATGCTTCATGCATGAGAAATTTCCACATTGATTTTCTTCAAACTAGAAATAGCCTCTACCGAGTGAACTTAACAATGATGACACAGAAATAGCCTGCCAAATGTCCTATTGAATTTGAAGGGAACCTAGATATTAAATAATTTTAGCCTATTAAATAGTTTGATTTTCTTCAAACTAGAAATAGCCTCTACCGAGTGAACTTAACAATGATGACACAGAAATAGCCTGCCAAATGTCCTATTGAATTTGAAGGGAACCTAGATATTAAATAATTTTAGCCTATGAATGTTAAATAGCTTGGATAAATATTGACTTCATGTTTTTCTTTTGTCATTTGACTTAATTTACTCGAGCCGAAGAATACACACACAGCTCACACATCCAAACCTTAAAATGCATAAACATCCATGTCCTAATGTATTTGTACTTCATGCATCTGCTGTTGGTAATGCACATCCCTCTTTTTTCTCTTAGTAGTTTAAAAGGTTGAATGATGTATGATTTTATCCGTTTGCAGGGATAGACAACAATGAGACCCTAAAGGTGTATGGAGGTGGTGCAGCAGATCCCAATGGACATCATTCTGGTGATCTATATGTTACTATCAAGGTACTTCAGTAGCTTAGAAATTACTACCATTTTTATTATTTCTTTATTTTTTAAAGCCAAGTCAGTTATATTTCTTTCTTCTTTATTTTTTGCAGGTTAGGGAAGATCCTGTTTTTCGCAGAGAAGGACTTGATGTTCACGTGGATGCTGTTGTAAGTTTCACTCAGGTATTGTTTCATGACGAAAATCTTGAGCAATGATTTTACTTATCTGGTTGGGTGTTTATGCTATCCATGTGTGTGTTTAATTGTAGACATTAATTTATAATACTTGGGAAGCATCTTGCTTATTAGCATACATTATTATTTTAAGGAGTAAATATCAATTTTGGTCCATGTGACTCTATTTGAAACAAGCGAATGTGTGATGAAAGGTAGTGCACAGAAATAAAATACACAAATCAAGGCTTTTCCATTGTTTAGAACTTGAAGAAAAAGGAAGCCACAAAATCTGTTATATTTGGATCGACATAAAATGTTTTTCGTCCACAGGTGGCGGGAAAAGCCTCTGAAGACTAGTTTTCTTTCTCTTCCCGTGCTGCCCTCATTTTTTCTCGCATCTTGAAGTTTTTTTTTCCTGTCTTCTCTCTACGCAATCCAAAATCACACAAGATAAAAACTTAAACTTTCTTTCCTTTAATTTTCTCTTCTACCAAAGAACTAAAAAATTGTCTAAATTTTCCACTATTTTTTACTGTCTTTAATAATTTTTTTCCTCCTAATTTCTGGTCACTTTAAGGATACAATTCCTTGTCCACCAAATCTTATAGGGACCATTTATAGTTTACTTTCATAAGAGATGCATTGACTTAGACTGTTATACATTAGACTCACATGCAATGCTCCAAGAAATGAAGCCCTACATGGAGTTGAGATATTGTTAGGAACCAAAGAATTGGATTCCAAGGATTTAGATGAAGAACACTAATTTTTAGAAAAATATAAGAAATAATAGGAGAGTATCTCTCCAAGAGCAAGATAAACAAGAGTGAATACACTCCTTAAGGGAGAATACACCTTCAACTGGAATACTAGTTAAGAAAATTCTAATTTGCCAAAAGATACTTTCTTAGGGGATGAAACCTTTATTTATAGGTTCTATGTACACTTCGGAGTTAGGATAAGAGGGGGAAATGATCAAAATCAACTAACTATCAAAACTGAAAAACATTTGAAACATAACAACTTACCTCCCCGACTAACTAACTACCCCATTAACTAATTTCTAACTTTTAGAACTAATTCAACTAATCTAAGTCCTAACAGATGTCTAAGAGGTATAATCCTTCAGTAGCACATGTATCTCTTTGTCAAATTGAGAACCTTTGTAGGAGAGCTACCACACTGCAAGTTTTGGTGGCATGAATTTTGTTTGCCTCCTTCTGGGAGAATCAATAGTCTATTATATTTACTGTGCAAATATTTATTTCAATTTTAATTTGGCAGTGGCACAGTGGCTTATGCTGGTTATGTTGTCGAACATCTTGTTAATTGTTTGTGTAACATTGATTGATATTAGTTATAATAATTGTAAGTAAACTATATTGTTTAAATTGTTCGTTTTTCTTTTAAATATTTATTTCAGGCAATTTTGGGGGCAGTTATTGAAGTCCCATCTTTCACTGGACATGTATCGCTTAGGGTAAGCATTGCTATTACCATACATAATAGAGAGGTGCTGGAAACACACGATACTCTTTCTAACACTATTATTGGCTAAAATTCAAGTGGATTCTACTAATTTATGGGGGTCTCATTTCCTATGTGGCGATACACATTTTCAGCCAACTAAAGAAAAAGTGACGGAAAGAGTGTGTTACTGGCACTCCTTTATATAATATTATTTCTTGTGGCATTTCTAGTGACTAGGGAGATTTAAATGATGAATTCTGTTTGGCAGGTTCCCCCAGGCACCCAACCTGGTGCGAAGGTGGTGTTGAAAAGGAAAGGTGTAGTGAGAGGTATGCACGTTGATATTATTTGGAGAAATTTATTATTTTAAGTATGCATTTTGTGAAAATACATTTGGAACCATGTTGGTGATAGCGCTGTAGTGGAGCAGTCCCTAGCCGCTACAGGACATGCAGTACCAAAGTTTAGTGTAGCAGCCACATGTTACCTCATAATTAGATAAAAAGTTCCTTAAAAAACTCTTATTTAATTGTTAGGCCTTTTGATTGTATATTTTAGGATTTTCTTTTTCAATTAAGAACATCGTAACAGCATTTGAGCCTCTCACTCTGTCTCGCTCATGCTGTCATGTTTTACTCTCTCACTGGTCAGTCACAGAGCTAGTTGTTGAGTTTGTATGTATATAGCTTACAGTTTTATACAGAGTGTAAAATTTCAAAATAGGGGCTATCTTCTATAACGATTTTGTGATAACACTGATTTGTAATATATGAACATGTTGCTGCTTAGATATTAGATATTTAATAGATGAGTTTTTCAGTACAATGACTTCTTTCTTCAATCATGTCTTTCTTTTTCTTTTAACAGGGACCAGTTCAAAAGATACTCACAACTTAAAATATGGGGACCAATATGTTCATTTTAATGTCAGCATTCCAACGTGAGTTTCTCATAATGTTTTAGGGTTATTTATAAACCGTGTTTTTCTGTGTACTTCTGCATGCTTAGCTTTGATATGGATGTTTAATGTTTAATTAGCATTTAAAGTGCCTTTATTTGAAATGATATCATAGTTATCGGTATTGTACAATACATGTAACTGATCTTAGTTTGAAACAAATCGATATATGCTGATCCATATTTACGTAAATTGTAGCAGCATGAATCTTGATGCATTTTGGTGAATCTTGATTTGTTATGACGAGGCTAAACTCATTGATGAATTGCACTTCCCCCCCTTAACATTGTGTAGTTAGTCACTTTTCATGTCATTTAAATATATGACTAGAATCTTGCATTATTTTGGAGTTCTTTCTATGATATATCAGCTTATGTTTTTTATGTATATCACTCGATTTACATAAAAATGTTATGTTTTGTCCGACCATATATCTTACGATTTATAATAAAATTCAATTCACAATTATGAAAATAAGTCTTGTTGATTCACGATTTGGATCTCCGTTCAATAACCATGTTTAACATGTTTTTACAGAAACCTGACAGAGAGACAGCATAAATTGATCGAAGAGTTTGCCAAGGAAGAGCAAGAATTTGATAAACGGAGAGCTGCATCGTCTTCTAATTAGAAACATTTGCAGAGCCTCCACTTTTCACTATTTATTTAGTACTACCAAGTCATGCTCAGCTAGGTGGAAACCAACTTGCTGTTGAAGTTTTGTAGGCTCATTAATTAAGGGTGTTTTTGTTTGACTCCTTCCACTTAGAGAGTATTTATTTTTTTTGTCACAAGTGATGCTCACAATTCAAATTATAAAAGTTAGAACAAAGAAATCAATATCTTCATATGCTTGTGCATCCGTAGAGTTCTAGTTAATGATGTACATATTTTAATTTCAACAGAAATTGAGCAAGTCTCAAATTTGTAATTGTTTTTGTTCTGTCATTCATATATACAAGGCAACCTCATCTGTGTAGATGGTTTGTGTCCAGATTGAAGGAATGCTATAAAAATAAATTCATAAATACACTGGAATATACTTCATATCTTGTGTTGTCATGCTCTTGTTATGATTTTTTAAACTTTGGTACACCTTTAAAAGTTAGAATTAGAGTGAAAATTTCATGGGGACATGTGCTTTTCATTTTAAAATTAAATAATTCATGCATCAATACTATCTATAAGGCTCAATTTCAGCCACCCTTTTAATATTTTCATGCCTGATCGAATCATGCTCTTATAGAAATTCTATTTTTTATATGTAGAGCAACACTCATGTCGATAAAATGACTTGAATTCTTTACCATTTAACACCTCTTTTTATAGAATGTGCAATTGATGACTTACGTATATGTTACTAAGTATTATAAGTAATTTAATTTTAATTTTTTTTAATTCTCAATAATTGTTTTTTTGCGCCAAATGATTAGTGCTACTTTCTATAATGATTTAAGTCTAGAAATTAATTTTTAGTATGATGTGTAACTTTTAAAGTGATTTATGTACTAACAGATTCAATTTGATTTGGTCAGGGTGTTACAGAAAAACAGGTAACATTGCCGGTAACGTTAGAGAGTCGGGGTGTTACAAAAAAAAGCGCCCCTCCTCAAAGATCCCACTACCAATTGAGCCAACCAAGATACTTATTCTCCTACATCCGCATCTATTTTGCCTCTATTTTCTAACAATCATGCAGGGGAATCAACACCTAAGCCTCTTTTGGTGTACCAAAGACGTCCAAAACCTCCACGGCCTCCTCCCGATCATTCTCTGGTTGTTGATCCGATACTTCAACAAGAACCAGTAACTTTACGTCGCAGTACTCGCACTCGTAATCCTCCAAAAAAGTATGATTCATCTTCACCTTTATCTTTGACAACAACTTTAACTTCTGTTTCTATCCCTTCTTCATATAAACAGGCTATAGAGCATAAATGTTGGCAAGATGTTATAGAGGCAGAACTTCTAGCACTAGAAGAGAATCAAACATGGGATGTTGTTCCTTGTCCCTCATCTGTTAAACCTCTTGGCAACAAATTTATATTCACTATAAAGCTATGTTCAAATGGATCTATAGATCGCTATAAGGCTCGATTAGTGGTTCTTGGAAATAAACAAGAATTTGGCATCGATTATGATGAGACATTTGCACCCGTGGCCAAAATGACTACAATGCGGACTATTCTAGCCATTGCTGCATCTAAATCTTGACAAATACACCAACTAGATGTTAAGAACGCATTTCTTCATGGTGACCTCAAGGAGGAAGTTTACATCAAACTTTCTACTGGTATGACCTCCACTTTATCTAATAATGTTTGCAAACTAAAATGTTCTTTGTATGGGTTAAAACAGGCACCAAGAGTGTGGTTTGAGAAGTTTAGAACAACACTTCTTGGCTTTTCCTTCACCCAAAGCAACTACGATCCATCTCTATTTACACAACGAACATTAAAAGGGATTGTGATACTCCTTGTTTATGTGGATGACATTGTCATCACCGGTTCAGATCAAGAGGCAATCAATAAAATCCAATAATTGTTGCATTCCACTTTCCACATGCAAAATCTTTGGCAGCTCACTTACTTCTTGGGCTTAGAAGTACACTTTCAACCAAAAGGCATCTTTGTTACTCAACACAAATATATTAAAGATTTAATTCATCTAGCCAGTCTTACCAACGCCGCTGCTGTTGAAACTCCCATGGAAGTTAATATCAAGTTAAGACGGGATGAAGGTGAACTCATGACAGGTCCCACGTTATATCGGAAGTTGGTTGGCAGTCTTATCTATCTTACCATTACAAGACCCGATATCTCTTTTGTTGTCCATACAGTCAGTAGATTCATGCAAAATCCTAGACATTTGCATCTTTCAGCTGTACAACGAATCATCAAATACTTATTCGGTACTCCTAGTTGTCGTCTCTTCTTTCCTAAATAGTTCAACAATACAACTTCAAGCATACAGTGATGCTGATTGGGCTGGCTGCCCAGACACAAGAAAATCTACCATCGTTGGTGCATGTTTTTAGGTGATGCCCCTATCTCTTGGAAATGCAAGAAACAAGATTCTGTATATAAATCCTCTACTGAAGCAGAATACCGTTCCATGTCTACAGCATGTTCATAAATTATTTGGTTGTGCGGTCTTCTTTCGAAACTTGGTTTTTCACAAACAAAACCAACTCCATTGCATGCTGATAATAAAAGTGCCATACAAATTGCAGCAAATCCAGTATACCATGAAAGAACAAAGCACATAGAAGTCGATTGTCATTCAATTAGGGAAGCCTATGACCGCAAAATTATTACTCTTCCTCATGTCTCAACATCAATTTAGTTGGCTGATGTCCTCACCAAATCATTGACACATCAACGGCATAATTTTCTAATCAACAAATTGATGCTTATAGACTCACCAACATCAATTTGAGGGGGAGGTCATATTTGATTCTATTTGATGCTTATAGACTCACCATATTTGATTCTATTTGTAATTATGTAATTATTATTACAATTAATTAGTTAGCCGTTATAGTAAGACCTAAATTTCTATGTAACAACATTATTTAAAGGAGAATTCTCCAATGGAAATGACACACAGTTTATGCAACGAGGTATTGTAAGTGGCAAAGTGGCCTTGCTGCCACGATCGACTGAGATTCAATCCTAGTCGCTTCGATTCGTAAAATAATAAAGAAACGAAATAAAAGAAAAAAATGAAAGTAATAAGGGTTTGAATATTATTGATAATAGTTTAATGCTTACTTGATTACAAAAGACTCAATACTAATCTCTATTTATAGAGAAACATAGACTAAATCCTAAATTGGGAATAAATCATAATAATAATTAGAGATATTCTAAGATATCTCTATAATTATAAATTGATCTTAGGAAATAACTCAAGATACTCTAATATAATATAATAGATATTATAAGATATTTTCTAATATTCCAACAACCCTCCTCAAGCTAAAGCTTACTAAGCTTTAGCTTGCCACAAGAAAACAATGTTTTGCTCCACAAAATAATAAAAAAGATGGAGAGGCAACTCAAGGATGCATGTGAAGTCGGAGATAATTGCTATAAATATAGCCTATCTAGATAGTCTGATTGATCATCAGCCTGAGAGAAATTCATGGTAGCAAATTGAACAAAGCAAACTCCGTTCTTCTAAAAACTGCATTTGGAAGCTTCAAACCAATAATAGTGGAGACTCAAAATATTTAAGAATCTACTTCAAGGAGAGAGAGGTGTGCTTCAAGGAGAGAAAGGCAAGGCCAGTGCATCTGGGACAAATTGCCAAGATAAAGTAAGTCATGAAAATAAAAGATGTC
This sequence comes from Cicer judaicum, assembly GCA_037974835.1. NCBI lineage: Eukaryota > Viridiplantae > Streptophyta > Magnoliopsida > Fabales > Fabaceae > Cicer > Cicer judaicum. The sequence goes on from JBBPBS010000206.1 coordinate 135,106, forward strand.
GTTAGAATAACCACCAACGGAAGAAGTCATCACTAATATAATTCATATGTGGAAAAAGAGACACCACCAGAATGATCGTCGGTGGGAATAAAAGCCACTGTTAGAATCTATTAGTAAGAACTAAATTGCATGACAAACACCAAAAAAGAAGCAGTGCAACTCTAACGAAACGAAGCCATGATCGATCATCAAAGTAAGAAAATGTGTCCAAAACAGGAGAGATAACGACTGTTTGAACAATGACACATATTTTCGTTGATCAAAATTGGAGAGTTAGGGCAGATCTGAAACCATCGAAGAGAAATAATCGTGCACCAAGAAGAATCCCATCAATTGAATTGCAAATCTTCCAAACTTGTCAGCTAAAAGCCCACTCAAAAGGGCTGCAACAGCTGCCACGACAAAGGCTGGAGAGTTTCCTCCACCAAAAATTTGATCCCAATCTCCACTTCTGAAGGACACCACAATCTCTGGAACCACTATTCCTAGAATCAGAATCAACACACCCATTCAATGCCTCCACAGCATTGGCAGCATTGTCTGGATTTTCGAAATTGACAAAAAACAAAACACTTTGATATACCATTTGCATCTCTCATCAAAACATCACTAGTAATGGTGCCATATTCGGCTTCTACTCCTTGAATTCCAATAGCTCTAAGGCTATCCTCAAACAAATCATTCTGCATAGCAAATCCAGGATCAATAACATAGACCATACCATAAATTCAAACCCTTATTATTTTCTCTCCTCCTTTTCTCTAAAATCCTACAACTTCAACATGGTATCTAGAGCCTATTTCGATTCTCCTTGAACGATCCCGCCTCTATTCCGCTGCCGAGTTTCCAAAAATTAGGGAATATAATCATAGTTTCTCTTTCTAACGACGTCTTCTCACTCAAACAACCATAGAACAACAAAAGGTTGTTTCGCTCCTTGTGGCATATGTGGTACAAGGCCGACCTCGTGGGCGAGACACGAGTACTGTTCAATGTTTATGTTGCAAAGGACATGGACATTTTGCTTCCAAGTGTCCTAAAAAGTTTTGTAATTACTGCAAAAATGATGGTCATATCATTAAAGAAAACTGCAACAGCCTTCACTGCATCTGTTGAGGTGTAAAAGGGCATGACCTTTGTGATATAATGTCATTTTTCTGCAAGAACTCCTAAAATAAAGAAGATGTGTATTCTCCCCCATTGTCTGCAGTTTTCTTTGGTGGTCTGGTCGGACATTCTTTAATGATATGACCATCCTTTTTGCAGTAATTACAAAAAAAATTAGGACAATTGGAAGCAAAATGTCCATGTCCTTTGCAACATAAACATTGAACAGTACTCGTGTCTCGCCTACGAGGTCGGCCTTGTCCTTTGCTGCTCCATGGTTGTTTGAGTGAGAAGACGTTGTTCCTCACAAAGCAGCTCATTGAGACAAGTACCCAAGGATGGGGCAGTAGCTCGGTTCATGAGATTGGACCTTAGTCCCTCAAAATGAGATGTTAATTTCATCAAAAATTGATTGCGTTTGGTAATCTTGTGAACTTTTTACACATTGGTTTGCCCTTCACGTGACAAATCTTTATATACAATGGTAGTGTATTTAGCCCAAAGATTCATAAAATGAGAATAAAAATCAGCAATGGAAAGACTTTCCTGTTGAAAAATTGCGATTTCATGTTCAAGCTGGAATTGTAGAGCTGCATTGTCTTGGCTGTATATTTTCTTCAAGTAGTCCCACATCTTTGTTGCCGCAGCGAAAGGTCGGAGATTTAGAACGATATTAGGATCAACATAATCTATGATCCATGCCGTGACTATTGCATCTTTGACTTCCCACTTGGCATAGGCATCCTTCTGCGTCTTCTCAGGGGCAGAGTCGCTTCCATTGACATGACCCCAAAGCTCTTTTCCTTTGACAAAAATCTGGAGCTGAAACGCCCATGTAGAGTAGTTTTTTCCATTAAGACGCACAAAAAGGGTATCATTATTGTCGGTGAACATGATGCCGAGGGAAGGAACTATGATTTCAAGAAGAAAAATAATCGAGGAACTCGAGATTTGATAAAAAAAAAAAAGAGAAATCTGATTTGGATCGCAACCTAGTGTGATACCATGTTAAACTCAGAATTTCTGATTTGTAAACTGTGTCCTTTCCCATTGGAGAATTCTCCTTTAAATAATATTGTTACATAACAATTTGAGTCTTACTATAACGGCTAACTAATTAATTGGAATAATAATTAGTTAATTACAAATAGAATCAAATATGCACAATTAATGATAACAAAACTGCCAATTCTATTGACAGTTATGGCGCTGCCTTCGCACGCCTAAACCACATTAAGATTACTTTTAATTACCTATATTTGAATTTGAACGACTATAGTTATGGTTACCTTAAGTAGTTGACCACATGAATATGAGGGACTAGCTACCTCGATGATTCATGGTCGATAAAAGAGGCAACAATAACTCATTGTTATTGTTGTTATAAATTTTTATTAATTTTATTTTGGAAATAGTTAGATGTTCATCTCCTGTACAACTTTGAGTGACTATGAGTCTTATGTGACATCATTGTTGAATGCTAATAATTGATTATGTGACACAAATATTAGGTTGGTGATGTGTACTTAAATTAAACATTCAATTAAGTATGTTTGATCTTCTAAGTAATTTGTTTAAAATGAATAAGAACATTGTATTAGTATCTTATTTGTTCTATATTCTCTCATTTCATAAGGACTAGAGCTAATGTATGAGTTCTATAAATGAATTTTATTTGTAAGACTTTGAAAATTAAGTTGGACTTTGAGTGTGTTTAACTATATATGAAAATATTTATCTTATTTCACTATGATTATACATCCAATTTTTTTAAAGATTAAGTGATTGTATGTCATTGAGTTGTTATATGCATTTCTATTTGTAATTCTTAAAGGTGTGAAATATTTTAAATATTTTTCTATATGTCTAATTTTTGGGAACCTGTAGAGTAGTTATTGTTTGGAATTAGATATTCTTTAAGGAGAGTAAAACTAATACGATATTATTTGAGGAATTAGTTGAACTTAAAAGCGTATTTGATATATGTGTTATTTGATACAACTGAATGTGGTATGTAGTTGTTGAATATGACGTGTTTAATTAATTTATGGTGTCATGTTAACCTATTATGCTAAACTAATTGATTTTTAAATATTGTGCTTAAATAAGTAGTGAATGCCTTAAAAATGTTTATAGACTAAATTTTAATATTAAGAGTGGTTAATTAGATATTAGTTGTGTATTATTTACTACAAATTTTGAGGACGAAATTTCTTTTAGGAGAGGAGAATTGTGACACCCGAAATTTTATAATAAACTATTTTATCATGTGAATAATATTTGAAATAATTACTTCGATGATTAAATTTTGTGACTAATTTTCATTATATGGATGCTTTCTATGATGTGCTAGTTTGATACATATATTAAATGAACAATATAAATAATAAATATTTTATTTTATAATTTTATATATTTTTTTAAAAGTAATAGTATTTTAGTGTAATATTTTAAAGAATAATATTTTATGCGATTTTAAGTGTATATGTGAGTTGGTAATTAATGTGATATTTTCTTGTATGTGATTATTATAGACCGTGCACATATTTATATTTTAATTATTTCTAAGTATCTCTTATTTTAATTATTTATTTTATAAATAATTATCTTTGGATATTAGTAATGTTTTATTTGAGTTCCTTGCTAGTTTATGGTATTGTAATTTTATATATATTTATTATGATTTAGCAATTAATATAAAATATTAATGTTACATTTATTTAGTTTATATTTTTTGACTATTTTTTAATATGATGGTATTATTATAATGTGACGTTTATAGTAATTTTCCTTTGATTGGTTGTCTGATTTATAGTAATTTTTTTTGATCAAATTTTGAAATTTAGTTTTTAGAGTATCATCTCATAATTTATTTTGACGTTTACCCATAAATTGTCGAGTTAGATCGATTGAAGGGCAAAGAGTCAAAGAACAAAGATTGTTTGCTCGTGAAATCATATTCGTGTGTGAAAGTGTCGAAATAAGGTAAGGGATGAGAGAGCGTTTGAATTCATGAGTATAATATATATTGTGAGATTAACGAGAAAATTGTATTTCCCAACAATTCATTCAGGGCTCACTACATACGACAGTAGTCCTTTGAGTGATAAATTAATTAACGTGTAAAATAGAAATTGTGAGATTAAAATATGGAATAGAAATACTTATAAGGTGTTGATTGATTCGTTAAATATGTGGTATTTAATATTGTGATATTTGGTTTAATTTTGTTAAATGTTGGACATTTGATATTATTGTGATATTTGATTTAATGTCGTTAAATGTGTGACATTTGATATATGATTTATGTATATGTTTGATTAGACAGGTTTAGGTGAGATGATGATAAAAGGTGGATGCATTTGATAAGTTTATGTTATTATAATGATCTTTAATTAATAATAGTGATGTTATAAATTTGTGATAAGTCTATCTGATGATGTATGATTGACGAGATTGATGTTATAAGATTGTGATGAGTTATGTGGTGACGTGTGATTAATGATAGTGATGTTAAAAATTGTGATAAAAATATTGAAGTAACCCCAAAGTTGATGAAATAATTGTGATTCCAATTTGTGTTTGAGATGATGGTCTTATGGAGTACCATAGGCCAACGAGGGAAGAAAATAAATATTGCGAATTTGTGAAGTGGAGATTATTTTGTCATCATATAGGTAAGGCCTGACAAGCCTAGCGATTCTGGGGAAGTATAATTGAATGAGTCTGATCGTGATGGTCTGTTGTTGAGCCTTAAGGAAAGATTGGTAGACCTTGGAGTTATTCGAGTGGGGAATTCCTAGGTGACTTGGGGTAGCACTCTAAATTTCGGGAGCTACCATTCAACACATGTTTACCTCAACTATCGCGTATATGTGTCTCGGATTGAGTTGAGGGGATCTATGAGGATACGGCCAATTTGAATTTTCCATCCACTGAGATGGTGACATAGTATCAAGCCTCCTAACCAAGTACTTTAGAGTTAGAATGTTACCATATTGTGAAGTAGAGTCTAAGCTCACGCATAACATTGTATTTTCTTGTGATTGTTTTGTTGTGATTGACGTGTTTCAAAAGTAATAATAATTACTCTTAAATGATTGGATGCATACTATAATGAGATGATTATTTTACTTGAGTGACTTTGATGTTATAATATGATACTATTTACTTAAATATTTTGATACATCGTAATCTGATTATGATACATTCTATTATGATTGCTTGCATGTTTTTCTTACTTATATCATACTATTAACATGATTTTAAAACTCACCTCCTTCGTTGTTTGTGTTTGACTGGCATGGCTATGCATTTGCGAAATCGTAGTTATTACAAGTTAATGAGTCTTGAAGTTCAAACTTTAGAAAAGTCCGCTCTGATAGGTGATACCGAGAATGAGAGTTATAAATCGTATTTTATTTATTTATTTAGAAACAACTCTTTTATGAAAGCCCTACTGTTTTATAAGAGGCAAAGTTTAAATTGTTTCTTTTTAATTTTGGAAAATGTGATATCTTAAATTTGTTATAAAAGTTTAATTTCAAAAAGAAGAAATATATTTTTTTTATTCATTGCGAATTAAAATTTTAAAAATTCTTGTATGAATTATTATATATTATTTTGGAGTTTAGGGTATCACATGTTGAAGATGATGTTTCCCAAGTAACAGGTAAACGTTGAAAGTCTTAGGAGTATCCGAATTACTTACTAGTCCTTCAATATCACGAGTAAGAACTGAATCACGTCTTGAGTCTAGATTAGAGTTATAGTTTAATTAAATCTTACTTGAAAATTGTTTTAAAGTTTGTTAATGTTTTAGTATTCTAAGTTATTTCAAATAATTACAAAAGAATTTCTATATATTTGCAAGCACTTAGATATTTTTGATTTGAAAATTTCTGTTTAATCTACATTGTGTATAATTATTTTTCAAAATTTATAGTTAAATTTTAGGCGTTACATTTGACATTTTTTATTTGGAGATAAGTTTTATTGATAATTTGAGTTGGTTAAATATTTTCTTTAAATTACCACTTCTCATTTCATGTGTATTTTATTTTGAGCAATTTCTAACGAGCAAATAAATATTTTATCATATTTTGACTTATTTTATTGTTTATAGTTATTTAAGTAAAATATGTAGATACAGTTTATTAAATTTTATTTTTTCAAAGAAGTTTTGTATTCTCATTTATTTATATCCAAATGTCATCTTTGATATATCTATACGGTAATGTTAAAGGTAAATTGAGTGTTTAGAATAATATATAATGTTTTATTTGGAATAATATTTGTTGAAAGAAATGATTGTTTATTATTGATTAAAAGATAATAGAACAATTGGAAAATATATAATTGTAAATCTGAAAGTTATAAATTGTATTAAAGTTTATTGTTGACAAAATTGATTGACCATCTCAAATCTATTATGATACAAAAAAATAGTAACAAATACATGTGAACATGTATCGAAGAATTAGAAGATTCTTCAATTAAATAACTTTTATTATTACTAATTCCTAAATAAAATTGACAATTTGATTAAATAAGTCTATTATATTTCTAGAATGTATATAAGGTGATATTTGTGAATCAATACATCTATGATGTGAATTAACTCACAACCAAAAGTTTGTGAGATTGTTGTGTCAACTAATTTGACTAAGAACCTACTTTCATAATTATCTAGAAAGAATTTCGAAAGTAGCGAATGTACTATATTTGCTATTGAATATCATGTGACATATGTTCATAAGCAACAAAAATAGACCACAGATTAATTCTTTAGACGTCTAAAGTTAATTGTATGACCAATACTTATGAAATCATAACTTCTAAATTCTAGTTTGGGAATATACAATCATGTATATTTAAATATTGATTTGTATCAAGCCAACAAGTTATTATAGTCATTCCCCCTTAATTTACAATCAGTTTGGGATTGGTAACATAATATTTGTTATTTAAGATATTTTTTGGATGAATTGTATATGTTCCAATTGCTCCAATTTAATGCCAAAAGATGAGTCGTAAAACATATTGGGAATACATATTGGATATTAAATCTCCATATGTAATAGAGTATATTGAGCCAAGAAATTGGAGACTTGTTCACAAATGAGTATGTTGATTATCATTTGATAAATTAGTATTCTCAATATTAAGGATAAAATAACCACATGAAAATGATGATCAAAATATGTCATTTTGATCCTTGTACAAAGAAAACTCATATGCAAAGTTCAGGATACCAATTATCAGCTAAAAATGCTCCAATCAAAATTGAAGTTTCTATTTGACAATGTATCATACTATCATTGCAAATGAATCGCATCCATGCATGAAGCATGATATATTTATCGATTCCAAATTTAAGATAAAAAATCATTGAACAATGAAATGAGCTAGAAGAATGATGGTCTAAGTTAGAATATGAAAATTCCAAAAGAGTATTTGACATAATCAATTATTTTAAATCCAGATGAACTGGCCAAACACTTGAAATATGTGAAAATAAAGAGATTTCAGTTAATTTGGCATATGATGGAATTGAAATAAAGTCAACGCAGATAATACTTTTACTTATAATTTAGCACTATATGTGACAAACGATGAGAATCGTGAATTAAAGTCTATTAAAAATTATAAACAAAAATTGTTAAAATAAAAAGAAACGATTAATATTAAATTAAGCTCGCTTTGTAAAGTGAAATTTTTTTTGACTTGAAGTTCACACACAAGGTGTGAAGATATTGACATTGATGAATTTGTATATTGATGTTTATGTTGATTATATAAATATTATCAAAACATCTAAGGAGTTTATGAAATGTGTTTGATTAATGAAAAAAATTGAAATGAAGTATGTAAGAAGAGAAAATGTTTGTTTTGAAATTACAAATTGAATATTTGAAGAATAATATTTTGAGGTCACTAATGTACCTTACTAATTATACATGTTATACATGTTTGGGTATATTATTTGTTGTACAAGTTATTTGTCTAATCATCAAACAGTTATTTTATTACCTTAGATGTACAAGTTATTTGTCTAATCCTGCCAGTAAATTTTTAGCACTATGTGAAGCAAATCGAGATTATGTTTGGTTGAGATCTATAGTTCAAAACATATATGATACTTGTGATTTTTCTTCCACAAGAGTAAAAACATGAATCTTGTATGAAAATAATACTATGTGTATTGCTCACGGGAAAAAGGGTTCATTAAATGAGATGGAATAAAACATATTTCTCTAAAATTATTTTTTATTCATGATTTAAAAAAAGCAGTGATTCAAAATATTTAATAAATTTGTGTTATGAATAATATTAAAGATGAATGTAGATGTCCATTTTTCCTAGACTTTTCTATATTCCTTAACTCCTATAAATATTCAATGATTTTGCTTTATTGTTATTGACATTTAATCCTAATATTAATTTAAACTCTTCATGTGTTTGTAACTTAAAACACTTTTGTCCTATAAATATGACTTATATTGCATTGTAGAGTTTACACTTGTTAAAGATATACAAGTATATCTTCATCTCTCTTTCTTCTTCGTCTCTACTCTTTTAATATATTGCTCTAGGTGCAATTAATTTCAAACATTATATTACTTTTTTTAGTCATGTTTTTATACAATTATTAAGCAATTATGTATTTTCTAATAACATAATCCGAACATTGTATTTTAGTTGTGTCATTCAATCAAATTATCAGCAAAAGATAATGTTCCAATACATGGATCGATATTCGGGAAAATATCATATACCAATGAAAAAAAAAAGAAGATAATTCAAGTTATATATATAATCTAGCCTCCAAAACCAACAACATTTGTTTAATGAAATAGATGACAATTCACATTATATTATAGTCTAACTTCCAAAACCAAAGAAATTAGCCTTTTCTCAGCCCTCCTTTGTCCAGTCTGAAATAGATAGCTTAAATTAAAATTCCATGACACCTTTAAACATAGGATTAAATTGATATATAACGCTTAATCACAACTGTTATATCATTAGAGATATTTTTTTATTCATTATTGGAGTTGAATATCTCATTGTTTGACTTTTATCATAACTACTTTAAAGTCATTCTCATGAATAGTTGTGATGTGCTGACAGTGTAAAACTTTGTACACCAACAGTGCATGACAATTTAACTCTTAAAACATATAAATGTATTTTTTTTAAGAATGCGTTAGAGAAATTTGGAACATGAAAAGAAAAATGCACACTTTGGTGTTTTAGGTTGAAAATTTGATAAGGTTATAGAAAATTGTAATTAAGTTGACCTTGGTTTTCATCATATCTTTAAGCTTGAGAAGCTTCTCATGAAAATGATTAATTGAAGTTTGTTCCTCTTTATTCATGTATTGTTCCTTGGATAAATTAGATCTTGGCAAAATTGCAGGATCATGCAGCATCCTCTTCTTATTCCCGCCAAAGGTGAAGCCACGCGCAATTCCTGATATTGAAGGCAGACGAAGAGATTAAAATAAGTTTCTTTTCCTGTTTTGATTTTCACTTCAACAAATAAAAAGTATAAAAGAATATAGATCCAATACTTTTCTTATTTAAGACAGATTTAAAAACACTATTTGTATTGTTTTTAAATATACATTCTTCCTAGTTTGTCTTTCATCTTCTCTCTACCACAAGTTTTTTACTACATGAGTCTTCCATATGTTGTCAGCGATATAAAATGAACAAAAAATATTTACTTCGCTGAAAATAAAAATTGAAAACGTTTTCAGAAAGTAAATGGACCTAAGTATATCACATATAAGTATCCCTTTAAATATTCCCCTTCTTATGAAAAGCCTACACACAGCTAATTTCGTGGAATATGGGAGGTTTGTTATTGTTAGTTAGTTACTTTAGGTTGGGTTAATTAGATGAAATAAATAAGGCATGTATGTTGCCTATAAAGAGGTAGGAGGGATTAAAGAGTGCGCATGCTGTAAATTGAGAGACTAAGGCCTTTTTGGCATTGGGAGGTGGACAAACCCAATAATCTATGAAACACTAACACAAACATGGATACTAATTTTCAAATGGAGACACGTCAGCAATATGAAGTATAGCCTCAAAGAGCTGACATATTTCTGCAATCAAAGGGAATCCTTCCCCATTTTCCACCAATATAGGGTACTAGATTCTACGAAGTACCTATAGCACCAATAGCATCAAGTCTATCAGCATCTTGCACAACCCCAAATTCTGGAAACCATTCAGTATTTCCTTTTCCTGCCACCTCCTCTTTGAAACCTGTACATTGGATGCAGCATCAACAATGAGTACTATTTTCCAATAAATAAGCAGTATTTCCACTTTATTTTAGCAACTTACCCATTTCTTTGATGATCTTCAAAATTTTGGATTTATTGTTCTCCTCAACTCCTTGTTCCTCAAGAAAATTTTGAAAAGTTTTTTCCTCAGATGGATCCCTGAATGAAAGAGTATTAGCTCAGAGTCATAAAGTTTAGGTTGCATAATAAAAAATCATATGATTATGGAAAACAATGAGTTTTATGGTTCAACAAACATTAATCACACAGTATATAATAGTTACTAACCTCAGGTATTTGTAGTCAGCTGCAGTATTAAACAAAAAAGTAAATAGTAGGTATAGGGGGAAATGAAATATGAAATATAAAATAGAGTTGATTAGCTACCAATATCATGGAGCAGTGCAGCAAGCTCTACCTGAAATGGAAAAATGAGAATGAGGCAAGCATGATATTACAGTAGAAGAAGTAGGAGGAAGAAGATAATAGGAGGAGTAGTTACGATTTCCATGGAATGAGGATGAGAAAGAGAGACCTTCCTCAGAAGCAAGTGAAAGAGCAAGGTCACGAATTCTCCAAACATGAGCAGCATCGTGTGAAGCATCATTCACTTTTCATCGTTTTCTCAACCAAAGTCTCAGCACCCTTTCTAACCTTCTCCAGTCTTATATTCTATGCATATAATGAATCTCATTTTAAGTTTTTTATAATTTTTAAAGACGATAGAAATCATTTTACAAAATCACTTATCTTAACTATTGGTAAATTTTTCAGTATCATTACTGCAAAGTATAATAATATTTTGAAAATTAAGTATATAATAATCATTGAAGAATAGTATAGGAAACAAAATAATTATTGTCGAATTAAAAATTGTAAATGACATTTATTTTAGGATAATTACCTTTGTAAAAATAACATGTATGTTAATTAAGGATATATTAATAAAAAAATAAATAATCAATGAACGAAGTAATTTGTCTCAAGTGGTAAATGAGTTCCAATTAAAAACGAATAGTGTGGGAGAATCGGAGTTCGAATATTGATTTAAGTAATTCTTATCTTCTAAGCGAAAAGAATTTCCCAAGAGGTCTCAACCAATTTGCATCCCACACAATCGGGGTTTGCATATCAACGACATCAATCATAATATCAACGAGAACATGCTTCCTATGGATGCATAACAAGTGGAGGAGGAGGAGGAAACAAAAAAAAATCGAAATAGCAAAAACAGTTATTCAACACCATATTCTTAAGAGGTTCTATGTTTACAATTTTGTTACTCACACCCTCCATTTTACTACCTACATCCTATAATTTTTTTTATAAAATTGAAATATCCAAAATACCCTGTCATTATTTGTCTTATTCTTAAGTCCTGTCTTTTTATCTTTCTCCCTTCATTGCCATACTCACCTCCTAATATTTCGCACTTATATCAATATTCATAACTAACACCTTATAATTCATACTCATTCATAACTCATACCCCTCACTCATAACTTAGATTCCATAAGTCTCCTATTCATATTGTAGTTAAAGCCACCCTCAAGGTACATTTACTAATATGCATTTAAGTTCGTATTTTTTCTTCAAAATTTAGGAATTTTACGTGATCTAAGTTCACGTACTATATAAACAATACATTGTACGCAAATTTAAATCATGTATACTTATGTGATATGTTTTCACGTACGTAATGCGATTTAAGAAATTATAAACGATACACAAATACAGTTCACGTACACTTATGTGAATTGAGTTCAGGTACGAACTAAAATTTAAGGATTTACAAGTGTTATGTGAATTTAGTTCACGTAAATAGAAAATTTTATAGTAATCAGGGGAAATACGTACATGAACTGGGAAAATGTACACCTACCTGATTTAAGTTCACGTAGTTTGCATAAATTCAATTCTCATAAGGTACGATAACTCATAACACGTAAATAATATTTTTAAATTTTTTATATGTTTTTATTGGGTGCAGAGATATGGACCAAAGGGAAGACAATAGTGATGAAATGTATGATGGTTTGAAACTTGATTTTGACACAATGAATGATGGTGTTGAACCTGAAATTGAAGACGCTAGAAATGACGATGTTGAATCTAATATGGTGGATTTGACTTATGTGTTTACCATCAGCATGATGTTTGATATGTGAGATGATTAATTGAGATGGACTAGAAATGTTGAAAGGAAAAATAGTATTTTCGTTGTCATTTTTAGATCTGAAAGCTCCACAACACGACAAAAAATAAAGACAGTTAGTTTGATCAGCCTCTATGAGAGGTTAATCAATTTGATCATTAGTAAATACTCACAAGTGTTTGAGGAATGGACATAGCCTTCATTGGGTGAACCAGTATAAAAGTTGTGTGTGTCATTCCCTATATTTTCTCTTTCATTCATTTAGTTAAAATTTAGAGGTTTAAATTTCTATCATCGGATTCACGTCCTCTTAGAAAGGATAGCATTATCCCTATTCAACCCCCTTCTAGTAATATTTTAGTTACACCAATTGGCATAAGAGAAAGGTTCTCTAGAAAATTACATCTAATAGTGTAAGAGAAAATGATCAAAAGAAAAAAAAATGTCAAAAGCTAAGTATATTCTTGAAGGAGGATCATTCAGTAGACCTCCCTATTTTGATGGCACAGATTACTACCATTGGAAAGGTAAGATGAGACTATTTCTCATATCACAAGATAACAACATGTGGTATGTCGTTGAAAACGGGGATCACATTACAAAACCGACAACACAGATGCAACCTCCGACGAGAAACCTCAAGCACAGTGGACAACTGATGAAAATGCTAAGGTACTCCTAAAATCTAAAGCTCATTTATTTATAATGTGTGCTTTGAGTAGGGAAAAATATGATAGAGTTGAAGAATGCAAAAATGCTAAGAAACTATGGGACACTCTGAAGATCCATCATGAAAGATCAAGTCACGTAAAAGAAGCGAGGATTGACATGGGTGTAATAGATTTTGAACTATTCGAAACGAAGGAGGAAACAATTGATGAAATGTTCTCAAGGTTAACAATCATACTAAACAATTTGAGATCTCTTGGAAAGGTATACTTTATTTAAGAGAGGATAAGATTTTGTTTAAAGAGTTTACCAAAAGAATGGAGACCAATGGTGACTGCCATCATAGAAGCAATAGACTTGGCTAACATAAAATTAGAAGATCTGCTTGGAATTCTAAGAGCTCACGAACCATTGTTGTTGGCAGACAAACCAAGCAAAAAAAGAAAAATAAGTTTCCTCTAAACAAAAGGAACTCAAGAAGATTTTCCTACAAAAATAAATCTATGATGATCACTTGGGATTACAGTGATGAGTCATCCTCTGAGCAAGAGAAGGAAGAAGAGGCTAACATTTGTCTCATGCGAAAATCAGATATTGAAAAGGTAATCATCTCAGAACTATGTCCTACTTGTAAAAAATTAGAAATAGAATTTGACAATCTTTTTAATGACTCAAACATTTTATCTCATAAATGTGGTTTTCTAAAAAATAAACTTTATGAAATAAAGAAACTCAATGAGGAACTTCAAGCTAAGAATGAGAAATATGAAAAAAAAAATCATTCTAGATTTGCAGTTATCTCATAATAAATTATCTGAGCAACAAACACTTTTAAACAAAAAGAATGTCAAAATCCATTCCCTAAAAGAGGACATAGAAAAGGAAATCTTGAAAGTGGAGGTTGAAGAACTAATGGGATCTTATTACCAACTTTGTTAAATCCACTGAAACATTTCAAAAGATAATGGGATCTTATTCTGGAATCTTTGACAAAGCTGATATTGGATTTAAAAGTTCTCAAAAACAAAAATTATATGAAAAAATTTTCCTACCTAAAAAATAAGAGGATAGGCCAAAATGCACCTTTTGCAAAAAACTTGGACATACTTTCAGAAACTGTCATGCTAAGAAGAAAGTTGACAACATAAAGAGAGAATGTTTATTATGTGGTAAACATGGACACAATGATTCTATTTATTATCATAAAAAGAAAATCCTCACAAGAGGAAAAACTAACCAACAAGGACCCAATTCTATATGGGTACCTAAGTTACTTTTAAACTCTAACACATGTTCATCCTTTGGTCAAAAATAGAAAGCCCTGGTACTTGGATAGTGGCTACTCAAGGCATATGACAGGGGATAAGCATTGCTTTATTTCTTTGGGGATAAAGGGTGGAGGATCAGTTCTGTTTGGTAACAATGATAAAGCTCAGATAAAAGGTACATGTATTATTGGTAAAAATCATTCTACAAAAATGGAAAATGTTTAGTATGTGAATGGTTTAAAATATAACTTTCTAGGTATTAGTCAATTATGTAATAGTGGCTTTGAAGTTATTTTTAAGCCTACTCTATGTGAGGTTAAACATTCATCCTCGGATAGAGTTTTCTTCTCCGTGTTTAGAAAAAAGAATTTATATGAACTTTATCTGGATGATTTACCTACTGAATCTTGTTTTGTATCCATTGAAAAAGATAAATGGATATGGCACAAATGAGTTGGTCATACAAACTTAAACACTATTTCTAAATTATCAAAATTAGAATTAGTTAAAGGTCTTCCAAAAATTAATTTTGAGCAAGACAAAGTATGAGAAGCTTGTGCCAAAAGAAAACAAGTTAGAAGTAGCTTTCACTCTAAAAATATTGTTTCAACAAATCATTCTCTTGAGCTTCTTCATATTGCCCTCTTTGATTCTATCAAAACTCCAAGTCTTAGTGGAAAAAGATACGGTTTTGTAATTGTTGATGATTTCTCACGTTTTACATGGGTTTTATTTTTAAAACATAAAGATGAAGCTTTTGAGGCATTCCACCATTTTTGTAAAAAGATTCAAAATAAAAAAGGATAAAAAAATTTCTCAATGAGAAGTGACCATGGAGGTGAATTCGAAAATGAATCATTTAAAAATCATTTTGAAGAAAATGGAATTTCTCATAATTTTTCTTGCCTAAGAACTCTCCAACAAAATGGATTTGTTGAAAGGAAAAATAGAACTTTACAAGAAATGGCTAGAACTATTTTAAATGAAGCCAACATTGAAAAATACTTTTGGGCCAAAGCTATCAACACAACATGTTATGTTTCAAATCGTGCATCTGTTAGAAAATTTTTAAACAAAACTTCATTTGAACTATGGAAAGGCCGAAAACCAAATATTTTCTATTTTCATATATTTGGATGTTATTGCTACATTCTATATAATAAAGAAAATTTGGGAAAGTTTGACCCAAAATCTAATAAAGGTATTTTTCTGGGATACTCCACATCGTCAAAAGGTTATAGAATATATAATCTTAGGACTCAAAATGTGGAGGAATCCATGTATGTCATTTTTGATTAGTTTAATAATTGTGTTTAGAAAATATGGATAAATTTGAAGAAGATGAACAATCATCCTCTAGAGTACACAGTCCAAAAGGAGGATGATTTTGATCCAACCTCTCAACAGCCTCCAAGAGGATGGAAGATGGTAATGCATCATCCTTTTGAAGAGAAGCCTAATCATGTGTCCAAACTCTCAAAAGCTCTTTATGGATTAAAGCAAGCTCCTTGAGCTTGGTACGAGAGGTTGAGTTCTTTTCTAAAAGAAAATGGATTTGTAAGAGGACATATCGATACTACACTCTTCAAGAAAACTCTTAAAGAGGATCTGTTAATTGTACAAATATATGTGGTTGACATAATATTTGGGTCCACTAATGAAAGAATGTGTGAAGAATTCTCTAACCTCATGAAAAGTGAGTTTGAGATGAGTATGATGGGAGAGCTAAAATTCTTTTTGGGTTTTCAAATTAAACATCTGGAAACAAGCATCTTCATTTATTAAGAAAAATACACCAAGGATCTACTTAAAAAATATAACATGAGTTCAGCCAGGAGTATGGGAACTCCTATTCACCCATCCTTCATGCTACACATGGATGATGAAGGAACTCCAATATCTGAAAAGGAGTATAGAGAGATGATTGGATCCTTGTTGTACTTAACAACTAGTAGACCTGACATGGTCTTTGCAATAGGTCTTTGTGCAAGGTTTCAATCCTCTCCTAAAGAATCTCATCTTACTGCAACAAAAAAGAATTTTAGATACCTTATTGGCACAACCAACCTTGGAATCTGGTATAAAAAATGCCCAAATCGTGACCTCATAGCCTATTGTGATGCTGACTATGCTGGAAACAAAGTTGAAAGGAAAAGCACAAGTGGAGCTTTCCAATTTCTTGGTAAATCTCATAAGTTGGTCATGAAAAAAACAATATATCATTTCTTTATCAACTACAGAAGCTGAAGACATATCAGTTGTACAATGCTGCTCACAATTGATATGGATAAAGAACCACCTAGATGATTACTCTCTAAGGTACGCAAAAATTCTCATCCTCTGTGATAATACAAGTGCTATTAATCTTACAAAAAATCCCATACAACATTCAAAATCTAAGCATATTGAAATCAAACATCATTTTATAAGAGATCATGTTCAAAAAAGGGACATAGAACTAATTTTCATTGATACTGAAAATCAATTGGCAGATATTTTTACCAAACCTCTCCATGAGGATCGGTTCAAAATTATCTTGGAGGAATTCTCCATCATTAATTTGTCCAAAGTTATTTAAATAAAATTTTATTCATGAATAATTTTCTATTTATTTAAATTTTCCTTTGATGATCATATCTCAAAATTGAGAAATATCGTCCTCTAGAGGATGAGCAAAATATGATGATATTTGGTCAACCTCAATATCATTGTTTTAATTTTATTTTTTAGTTTATGCATATTGGTCAAATTATTTCTGCTACAAGATCAAATCTGATCTTTAAAATGAATATAAGATTCAGAGGTTAGAAAAACACCAGAAGACATGTTGTCTATTTTGGCGAAACTTCCTCTTGTCACGTCAGACAAAACTGTGCACGCTCTACCTCTCCTATTGGCCAGGTTGTTGGCGCTGTCTCCATGACCTCCATCATGAATTTAATGCGCAGACGACTCATCTTGACCATTACAACCATTCATATGCCCCTAGTCTGCTTACTCTATCCTTATTTTTATTCACATTCTTCTATTTTTCTATTCCTTATTTTTTTTTTATCTTTTTTACTTCGTCCTCCTTAGGTCTGAGATTTTAAAATAACATCATCCTTCATCTATGAGAATGAAACAAAAGTCATAAAGTTAAAACACCTATGTTGCACGTTTCTTGTTGTTGTCTCTCTCTCTCTCTCTTATACATCTTTTTCCAATGAGCATTAAATGTTAAAAGGCTACTTCTCTCTTGGAACTTCAAACCTACACTAACCCCTAATAATTGCCTAATAATTTTTCCCTCTCTTTTTCAACGGCTTCAAAATCCTTCAAATTATTTGATCAAACATCCAAACCAATCTCATCACTCCAAAACTCTTATCATTTACCCTCCTCATGGAGTGGGTCACCAACCATCATATCAACCCCATTAACCTAGGAGATCATTCTCCTGCCTTTCCACATGAACCTCCTCAACCCGATCCTCCTCTGATGACTCTTCCCCCTTCAAATAGATTCCTTAATAGTTCTAATCTTTTTTTTTTATGTTGCCTAAATTCAAGGGGAGCAAGATTATGAAGTCTATTGGTCTAGAAAAATGTTTTGTCAATTTTTTTTAAGAGGATATTGTTTGCTTGCTTCTTACTAATGTTTAGTAATATGTTTATTTTGAAACAATTTATGTTTATAACTATTTTAGTTCACTGAAAGTCTATTTTATTTCAAAATTGCATATCTAAAAAATGCTTCTATAAGAATGTTTAAAAGGGAAAAAATTTCAAAAAATATTGCTTGTATGATTGAGGGGGAGCTTAATTACTTCATCATTACATATTACAAAAATCACAATTTAAAGAATTTTGTCATCATAAAAAAGGGGAGATTGTTGAGACAAATCTCTCTCAAATGGTTTTAATGATAACAAAATTATTTAAAAGATTATGATTGTGGTTAATAACTAATTTGTGCTTTTGAGTGAATTCATATAAGAAAACAGGTGATTAATCATTAAGACAAAAAAGAGAAAAATCTTATTCAAATTTGGAGGATTGGAATACGAGAGAATGCCCTCCTAAGAGGATGAAGCTTCAAAGTTGCAAAACACTCATCCTCACTAAAACAAATGTCTTTTATTCATTAAGAGAAGACAAAATAGTATTAAAGAATAAATAAATAAATCATTTGAAGTAAAGAAGTCATCAGGAAGAATGAATAGGTGCGAGGACATATTGTACTAGGTTATATGGTCAACATCATTGAAAGTGACCTAACACATCTCTCTCACATGTTCAAAATGACCCAGCATCAACCTACAAAAAAAGCAGTAGATAACAAGACAAATATGTAGTCCTTACATGTCTTGAAGAAAGGAAAAATAAAAGGACAACTTATGTGCAAGTTCCTAGGAGTTTTGAACCTCGTGCAAGATGATGGAGTAAACCAGTCCAAGGACAGCTGGATGGTAATCTCGTAAATATGAGGAAATACCTTGGACTTTTTTAGTGAAGATCCTTACAGTCATAAAGCTTGTGTCACTTTGAAAGAGCACCTCAAAGTCTCTATAAAAGGCAGTATGCTCTTCATCATCAACACACAACTGCATTGCAAAAAAAAAGAAAGAACAAGTTTCTTAAAGCTATCAAGAGCAATTTCCATCCTCTCTTTATACTTTCTATAATCCTACACTAGATCTTTGAAATATCTTTTTAGAAAGTGTTTAAGTATAGATAAACATCATACTCATTACTTTGTATTCCACGTGAGTTACACTTGAAAATAGTTGGAACTTGTAAGAAACAAGATTGTAAGCTTGTTGAGGCTAAAGAATATACAAAGTGTAATCAACCTCTATGAGAGGTTAATCAATTTGATCATTGGTAAATACTCACAAGTGAGTGAGGATTGGACGTAACCTTCCTTGAGTGAACTAGTATAAAAGTTGTCTGTGTCATTCCCTATATTTTCTCTTTCATTCATTCAGCTAAAATATAAAGGTTTAAACTTCTATCCTCGGATTCACATCCTCTAAGAGAGTATAGTAATTCAAAACACGTGAGAAAATAAACAACAATATCCCTATTCAAGCCCCCTTCTAGGGATATTTTAGTTACATCAAAATCTTGTGAAATCACTCCATGTAGCCCGCCGTCTACACAGTTTGCAAGATCATGTACAAGCACACCAGCATTAAATACATGCACAACATAGTGTGTAAACTATGACACCCTAAATTTTATAATTAATTATTTTATTAATTTAATAGGATTTTAAAAGATTAATTTAGTACTAGTGGTGTTTTAAAATTTATGTTGATAATTAAATATGATTAATTTCCTTTAATTTTATATACATGCTATGACATAGTGATTTTTATACATATTATTTTGGCTAAATACCACCCATGATCCCTTAACTTAATTTCAGTTAACGTTTTAGTCCTTTATATTTTTTTTTTCAATTTGGTCATTTATTTAAATTTTAAGTGACAATTTGATCTTTTATGTTTTAAAATGTCAACAATGTTATCCTTATTTTTTGCAAAAATTTAAAAAAAGTCATCAAAAATTTCAAACAAAACCCATAAAATTAATTATCATCCTCAATATAATACAATTTCATCAAATTCATAACTTAAATCTTTCAATAAACTCATATTTTCATCTCTAACAACATCAAATGAAGAATGACAAATATAAGTTTATTTGAAGATTTGAGTTACGAATTTGATGAAATTTGTTTTATATTAAAGAATATAATTAATTTTATGGGTTTTGTTTAAAAATTTAGATGAAATTTTGAATTTTTGTAAAAAAAATATAACATTGTTGACATTTTAAAACATAAAAAATTAAATTGTAACTTAAAATTAAAATAAAAGACCAAATCGAGGGAAAAAAAGATAAAGAACTAAAACCTTAACTGAAATTAAGTTAAGGGACCACAAGTGGTATTTAGCCTATTATTTTTTTTTGTAATTTAGTAATTAATATAAAATGTTTACATCATACTTATTTATTTTATTATTTTAACCATTCTCCAAAAATAGTAGTGTCAATGTGACTATTTTAGAAAATAGTATTTAAAAAAATTATAGTGGTTATTATGAGTATCAGAGTTTTAACTACCAATATATTTTTACAATGTTGATTATTTTAGTTGGTAAAATATTAGTCTGAAAGTATTACTAATATTTTGTAATTAAAATTTTATTTTAAGAAATGTTGAGAAAGAGTTATGGTTATTTTAAAGACTTTAAAATAAAAATTATTTATTTGATTTTATTGACTTCACTTGAGTTGTACCTCTGGTTTCTACAGCCACGCATCCTTTGTTTTGTAATGCCTCTCATTTTTTCTATTGGTTTCTAGTGGGCTATTTCTAGGGTTCACAAAGAAGTTAAAACATTTTTCTTTTCTCATAGAAACGGCGATCAACACCATATATTATCATCTCCCGATCTCTAATTCTTAGAGACATTGACTATTGATTGAGTTCTTAATCTTCACTTTGATCATGCATGAGAGATTACGACAAAACATTATCAACACAGTCTTCATTTTAGTTGGGATTAAATCCAAGGAATCGTAATCATGACATGTATTACAAACCAACTTGGAAAAGCGAATCCACAACTGACATGTATTAACCCTTTTTTGAATTTTTTGAATTTTTCATACTCTTTAAAAATTCTAAAAAAAATTACGTTGCCTTTATTTGATTTTTAGAAATTTTTGGTGGTATTTTAATGACTCTTCATTATATGCATAAATTTTATTGATTTTAGTCTTATTTATCTTTAATCATTAGTTAATTTAATGAGTTATTTGATTTATTTTGTTGATTTTAGTTCTTTGATTTAATGAAATATTTATGTTCTTATTTGCTTAATTAAGTAGAGTTACTTTGTTTTAGTGCAGTGTTGAATTTGGGTGAGAAATCAACATGACCTATGCGTAGTATTTCATCCAGATCTGGAGTTTTAGATGTCCAATTGGAGTCACACCATGTGAAAATGAAAGCTAAGATCTATAGCTACAACTTTCATAAAGACACCGGAACCAAATTCAGACTCGAAAGAGGGGTAAAATGCAAAATACATCAGCCAATATATGTTGGGCGCCTGAAGCACGCCATCCGTGCCTGAGGCACATTTCCAGCCGTTCAGTACTGTCTAAGCGCGCCTGGAGCGCGTTTCCTGCGCCTTGGGCGCGCGACGCGCATCAACATTCTTAAAAATGCAATTTTTCACTGTTTAGGGATCTTGTTGACTCTTGGGAAGTTGGGAGACTTGTGCCCTAGCATAAAAGTTCAAAGACGGCCGTGTCTAACATCATTGGAGCAATTTTATCAAGAATCATTCATGAATCTTTCTAATAATTCTTCTCTAATCCCTATCTTTTGTATCTCTGTCATGAGTAACTAAGCCATATTTGTTAGGGATAAGTGTAACCAGATGAAACCCTTATTTTTCTGATTTGATTTCTAGTTATATGAATGAGCTTATTGAATTATTTTTTCTCATCTTTGTGCTTAATGCTTTTTATTGTTTGATCAACATTAAAATGTTTTACGAGTATTTTGAAACGGAAATGGACTTTACAATGCTTGAGATGAGAAATTTATGAATTTGTAGTTTAGGGATAGATGTGGGTCATAAAACCAATTAAATTAGTTGCAAAGCAATAGTTTACAAGAGAATTTCTATACGGTAATGCTTAATTCTAATCTTAAATCTACTAAGGAATTAGAGGTTACTTTGAAATTAAAGGTTATGTCACTAAGACATTAGGGCAAGAATAATAAAGAGAATTCGGTAATAATTCAATAAAGGAATTCCATAACTAGGATCAAATTAGACACCGAGGTTGGATTCGAAGTGAAACTCATCCGAGACATTTTTCTCATTATAAATGATCAATTTTATTACTGTTGTTAATTTCCAATATTATTTCAACCAACTTGGGAACTTTTTGTTCAATTTTAGTAATTAAATATAATTCGATAGTAAAATACAATCCTTGAGTTTGACACTCGGTATTATCATTTTATTATTATTTGCAACGATTCAGTACACTTGCTGAAACGCTATCATATTTTTATATTTTTTGGATTTTATTTGATAGGGTTTTCGATTTTTCACTTCAATTTTAGCATTCGGGACGTTGTTGGAATTTTCAGAATTGTTATTTTGTATTACATTGTTATGATGATGCATGACTAGGTCTAGTTCTGTGAATCTTCATTCTCTTGAACCTGAAATAGATAGGACATTTCATTTACGTCGTAGACTTAATAGAGTTGCTAGTGTTAACGTGTTAGAGCCAGATACTGAAATTGACAACTTGTTGCAAAATATAGCTGATGCGAATAATAAAACCTTAAGACAACTTGTTGCACCTAATGTCAATTATAATGCATTATGTATCACACATCTTGAAGTTATTGTACCATTTGAACTTAACTCTGGTTTAATACACTTCCTTCCAAAGTTTAATGGTTTTGCAGGTGAGGATCCCCACAAACACTTGAAGGAATTCTATATTGTGTGTTCTACCTTAAAGCCTCAAGGAGTCACAGAAGACCACATTAAGTTGAGAGCCTTCCCATTTTACTTCCAAGATGCTTCCAAGGACTGGTTATACTAACTTCAACCAGGTTATGTTACAAGTTGGAATGATCTCAAGATATTGTTTCTAGAAAAAGTCTTCCCCGCATCAAGAGTTGCGACAATCAGAAAAGAAATATATGGAATTAGGCAGATTGATAGGGAATCATTACATGAGTATTGGGAGAGATTCAAGAAATTAGTGTCAAGTTGCCCTTATCACTAGATTTCTGAACAATTCCTCATCCAATATTTTTATGAAGGCTTGCTATATATGGATAAAAGAATTTTTTATGTTGCTAGTAGGGGAGCACTTGTCGATAAGACCCCAGAAGCGATAAGGGCTTTGATTGAGAACTTGTCCATTAATTCTTAGTAGTTTACGACTAGAAGCCATTCAATAGTGTTGACAAAGGGTGTGAATGAAATTCAAGTTTTTTCCTACAAGAATTTAGAAGAAAAACTTGATGAGCTTACATCTTTAGTAAAAAAATTGGCAATAGGTAAAACCCAAGCAATTGCCTATGGTATTTGCACTTCTCCAGAGCATCCTTCATATTCATATCCTACATTGCAAGAAGATCCAATTGATGATGCTCCTCAAGCATATGCAGAAAATATATACAATCCTCAAGCCAACTATGATCTATCATCTAACACGTACAATCATGGTTGGAGAAACCATCCCAACTTGAGATGGGGGGATTCATCTGCACAACAACAACCTAGGCAGCAACAGTAAAATATTCCTCAACAGCAAAACAATGCACCTTCATTAGAGGACCTCGTTAAATAGATGATTGTCCAGAATCTCCAATTTCAGCAAAGAACAGATTCCACCATTCAAAATTTGGAAACAAAGATTGGTCATCTAGCCACTTCAATCAATCAATTGCAAACTCAGGAGTCAAACCAATTGCCTACACAGTCAGTAGTAAATTCAAATGCTCCCAATGTCAGTTCAATTACATTGAGGTCTAGCAAAGGTGTTGAAATAACAAAGGTACCTGAAACTATAGTGAAAAATAACAAGGTTGTTGAGGATACTTCGATATCTGAAACTATTGATGTTGAGGAAAATATACCACTTCCATTTCCTCAAAGGGCAGTGAAGACTAAGAAAATGGACGAGGCATATAGGGACAATGAGATCCTGGATACATTTAGGAAGGTGGAAGTGAACATTCCTCTTCTTGAAGTAATTAAACAAATTCCAAGGTATGCAAAATTTCTAAAAGATTTGTGCACACACAAGAGAAGGTTAAAGGGTAATGAAAGAGTAAACATGGAGCAAAATGTTTTAGCGTTCATTCAGCCCATGCCTCATAAATGCAAAGATCCATAAACTTTTTCCATTCCATGTACCATAGGTAATAGTCAATTTGAAAATGTTAAATTTACGAGCTTTCATTAATGTTATGCTTACATCTATTTTTAACTCTCTTGCTCTTGGACCTTTATAGAGTACATGTGTTACCATTCAATTGACGAACAAGAGCAATGCTCGTTCCGCTGGACTTGTGGAGAATGTACTTGTTCGAGTTAATGAATTGATATTTCATGCAGATTTTTACATTCTGGACATGGAGGGAGAGAATAAGTTCAATAGGGCGCCTATCATCTTAGGTAGACTACTCTTGAAAACTACTAGAACAAAAATTGATATGCATGTTGGAACTCTATCAATGGAATTTGGTGATAGCATTGTAAAATTTAACATCTTTGATGCTATGAAACACCCTATGGAAGAGCATTCTATTTTTCAAATTAAATTGTTTGCTGATTTGGTTGATGACACTTACCCCAATATGTTTGCCACTGATTTTCCTTCATTGTCTGGTTTTGATGATACTTTTACTTGTGAATTATATACAGATACTCAATTGTGCTCTATGTGTTTTGAGATCGAAGCTGCCTTGCATGTTGATCATTATGATGATATCGATATTTCTACTAACATAATTGATTTTGCAGACTTAGCTTCAGCCACTGGTGTTGTACCTTCCATTGAACAACCACCGACCATAGAGCTTAAGACACTTCCTAAAAATTTGAAATATGCTTATTTAGAAGAAAGTGGCAAGTTACCTGTGATTATTTCATCCAAACTTGAAGATGAACAGGAAGAGAAATTGTTGTAGATTTTGAGAAAACACAGGAAGGCAATCGGATGGACCTTGGCTGATATTCCTGGTATTAGTCCATCCATGTGTATGCATAGGACACTATTGGAGGACGGGGTAAAATCAATCAGGCATCCCCAAAGGCGGCTTAACCAATTAATTTTGGATGTTGTAAAAAAAGAAGTGACCAAGCTCTTGCAAGTAGGCATTATATACACCATCTCTGATAGTCAATGGGTGAGTTCGGTGTAGGTAGTCCAAAGAAAATTGGACTCACAATGTTTAAAAATGAAAATAATGAACTTATCCCCACACGAGTGCAGAACAACTAGAGGGTATGCATCGGTTACAAGAGACTAAACCAGACAACTAGAAAATATCATTTTCCTTTATCATACATTGATCAAATGCTTGAACGGTTGCCTGGTAAGTCACATTATTGTTTTCTTGATGGTTTTTCTGGTTATTTTCAAACCTATAATGCACCAGAGGACCAAGAAAAGACTATGTTCACTTGTCCTTTTGGCACATTTGCCTACAAGAGGATGCCCTTTGGCCTATGCAATGCTCCTGGCACTTTTTAACGCTGCATGATTATTATTTTCTCTGACTTGATAGAAAATTGTATTAAAGTTTTCATGGATGATTTTACTGTGTATGGTTCCTCATTTGATGCATGCTTGAACAATTTAGATACAGTTTTGCATAGATGTATTGAAACTAACCTTATGCTGAATTAAGAAAAAATTTATTTTATGGTTGAACAAGGCATAGTTTTGGGATATGTGATCTCTAAAAATGGGATTGAAGTAGATCCTGCCAAAATTGATGTGATTTCTAATTTGTCTTATCCATCTTGCATCCGTGAGATTCGTTCTTTTCTTGGCCATGCAGGTTTTTACAGCCGATTTATCAAGGATTTCAGCAAGATATCTCTTCCACTGTCGAATTTGCTGCAAAAGATGTTAGTTTCACCTTCGATGACAAATGCAAGAAGGCGTTTGATTTCTTAAAGGCAGCACTAACCTCTACTCCCATAATTCAGCCACCCAATTGGACCCTCCCTTTTGAAATTATGTGATGCATCTAACTATGTCGTGGGTGCAGTCCTTGCACAAAGGGTTGGTAAGGTTGCCCATCTGATTTATTATGCTTCTAGGACTTTAGACTATGCACAGGCTAATTATACTACCACTGAAAAGGAACTTTTAGCTATTCTTTTTGCACTTGATAAGTTTAGATCATATTTGTCAGGTTCGAAGGTCGTTGTTTTTACTAAACTTGCAACTTTGAAGTTTTTGTTGAATAAACCAAAAGCAAAATCGAGATTAATTCGGTGGATGTCGTTACTCCAAGAATTTGATTTAGAGATTAAAGATAAGAGTGGAGCTGAAAATTTGGTGAAAGATCATTTGAGCAGAATAGAAATGGATGAGGACCCCATCCCCATTCAAGATGACTTCCCTGATGAGCAACTATTATAATTGCGTGAGGTAACTCCTTGGTTTGTTGATTTAGTTAATTATCTAGTTGTTGGAGTCTTTCCTGCAGATGCATCCCGAGCACAAATACACAAACTTAAAAGTGATTCCAAATACTATGTGTGGGATGATCCATATTTGTGCAAATTCTATAATGACCAAGTGATTAGGCGATGTGTTTCCCACTATGAGGCTCAATCCATTCTGAATTTTTGTCAAGCCTATCAAACTGGAGGACATTTTGGTCCTCAACAAACAGCAAGAAAAGTCTTAGACTCGGGTTTCTTTTGGCCCACTTTGTTTAAAGATGCTTTTGAGACTTACAAAACTTGTGAACAGTGCCCAATAGTAGGAACAGCAATCACTCAAATGAGTGAGATGCCTCAACAACCTATGCTTTTCTGTGAAGTATTTGATGTGTGGGGCGTTGACTTTATAGGCCCTTTTCCTGTATCTTTTGGTTATGTCTATATTTTACTAGTTGTTGATTATGTTACGAAGTGGGTGGAAGCAATATCCACTAGGACTAATGATTCTAAAGTTGTTGCAGGTTTTATCAGATCAAATATTTTTTTGCAGGTTTGGAATACCCCGAGCCATTATAAGTGATCAAGACACTCATTTTTGCAACTGCACCATGAACATTTTGCTTCAAAAGTATGGGGTTGTGCACAGAGTTTCTACATCTTATAATCCCCAGATTAATACACAAGTTGAAGTCTCAAATAGGGAAATCAAGTATATCTTAGAAAAGATGGTGCAGCCAAACAGGAAAGATTGGAGCCACCGACTTGAAGAAGCTCTTGGGGCTCATAGAATAACCTACAAAACACCAATAGGAATGTCCCCTTTATCGACTTGTGTTTGGCAAGATATGCCACCTCCCAGTAGAAATAGAGCATCATGCTTATTGGGCGGTCAAGAGTTGTAACCTTGAGATGGAGAAAGCAGGTTTTGAGAGAAAGCATCAATTGCAACAACTTGAAGAGCTTAGACTTGAAGCTTACGAGAACTCTCGCATCTATAAGGAGAAAACGAAGTACTTTCATGATAAGATGATTTCTAGGAAGCAATTTTGCATTGGCCAAAAAGTTTTATTGTTCAATTCCTGTTTGAAAATTATGGTTGGGAAACTTCGATCGAAGTGGATTGGCCCTTTTGTTGTTACTAACATTTTTCCTCATGGTGCAGTGGAAATAAAAAGTGAAAACATTGAAAAAATGTTCAAAGTAAATGGACAATGCCTCAAGCTATTCCATTAGAGCTTTGTGCTTGAAGATGCTACCATAGAAGAACTATCATTGGAAAAGCCCACCTACATTGAAGTTTAAACACGGAGCTCCATTTCCTTACTCTTATTTTATACTTGTAACTTTCATTGAGGATAATATGTAATTAGTGTGGGGGTATTATTTAGGATTTTATTCGTTATATTTCAAGATGATGATAATAATAATAATAATAATAATAATTAAAAAAAATTAAAATGGATATTGCATTGTATGCTTGTTCATCAGATTTTATGGTTGTAAATGTTGAGAGTTTGTTTGGACTGGCATGATTGGATAGTATTTCTGCATTCTTGGTAAAATAAATTAGATTAAAATGCTAAATTATGTATCATTTGTGATAACTCATTAACCTTTGTAAGATTTTTTAGCCTTATTAAGAATGGAATACATTTTTCATCTTTTTTTTTTCTTGTGTCGTATCTCACTCATGATTGTTAGTTACGTCAGAACTTCACTTGACTCTTGTCTGCATGCATATATTGAAATGATCTAGGCATTTGTTTCTAATTAAGCTACCAATCAAATAAGCCTACCCTACAATTATCCATTTGTTTCCTTCGAGCCTAATTACCCCATTTTTTATTATATAGCTCATTACAAGCCTAAAAGTGAAAAACAACGAATTGCCTCAATCTTGGGAGATACAGGAGTATTTGCTTACATAAGTGAAGGGGTGCTCAACTTGTTTGTTTAAATTTGAGGTTTATGAAGAAAAAAAAAGAGAAGAAAAAAATAAAATAAAAGAAAATATATATATATATATATATATATGAGGAAAAATGGTTGTGTTATGAGCAAAGAGAGTATGTGTAACACTCCGATTTTTAACAGCGCGAGTGTATTTTTTTTTCAAAACAAATTCATAAAAACGAAGAAATAAAGAAGGAAATACTTTTGGATAAATATTTAAGTTGTAACACGACGACAAAGTCAGCAAATATTTACAAGCAGTGAAATAGTTTTTGAAATCAAAATCCAAAGTATTCAAACATCAAAATACATCGGGGCTATGAGGCCTATCAGACATAGCTCATACTCCTGGGGTATTCTCGACAGACACCTGTACAAAAGCATTGCCCCAAGAATTTTAACTCCCCACATCACATCAAAAAGTGATACATGGAACCCATTAAAATAAAATGTCAAGCTGACAATATTGGTATAGGTGCAGTCT
Organism: Cicer judaicum; assembly: GCA_037974835.1. NCBI lineage: Eukaryota > Viridiplantae > Streptophyta > Magnoliopsida > Fabales > Fabaceae > Cicer > Cicer judaicum. Next base: position 164,267 of record JBBPBS010000206.1, read on the forward strand.
TCCAAATTAAAATAAACACAACCCAAAAAGAAAGACATCTAGTCCCATTACGTCAATCTAATCCGATCATTCTACAAAAAACTATACATCACGGATGGTCCTAGTTCTCATCTGAGGGCAAAGCCCAGATTTCCACAATGGTTGTAAAGGTCACCAACCAAAATTAACAATTAACATATAACATTTAAGTTTTAAATGCACAAAATAACATTTCAACTTAGCATGCACCTTAAAAGGGTTTCCATATCCCAAACATGCATAAACAAAGTTGTAAAATGAAGTTTTAAATAAAATTGCACTGCTGTATTCAAATACAGCATCACTGTATTTCGAATACAAGGTTGTTTCATAAGTCAGTAGCAAAAACAACATGTCTGTATTCGAATACAACCTTTTGTATTCAACTACATATAAGTCAGCAGCAAAAATAGGATGTCTGTATTCGAATACAACCTTATGTATTCGAATACACATCAAGAAACAACAGAAAAACAGCAAAATTATGCTTTTAAAAGGGATTCGAATCAACAGTTACACACAAATCCAAACAATCACACTTAGCAATTATAGCATAATCACCATGAGAACTTGAATTTCGAAAAGGTTTTGCAATCAATCACACTTACACACAAATCCAAAACATTCACACTTAGCAATTAAGGCACAACCACAACAACCACTTGAGTTCAAACACTCAATCATAATCTTGAATCAAAAATTACTCACATGCCAAGCACCCTAATGCAATGCGAATATGCCAAAATGCATGGACTCAGAATTCCAAACCAAAACCCTTCTCGAAGGGGCGTAAATCATAATTATATCGCCTATCACATGCCTTATACTAATTATCAAGGTGCCACCCATCACAGGCCCGAAAGATTTACTAAAGTTTTGTCTATCACAAGCCTTACATTATTTTCTAGAGTGCAATCGCTCACAAATCAGCACGTTTTAGAGTTCAATCTCTCACAGATCAGCATGACGCGATAATTCCCGTAAGGATAAGATGAACCAACAAATCACATGGAATCATCTTGTGGCCCATCCAGTCACCACTATCACCATGGCCCATTCAGTCGCCATGTACAATGAAATGCATGAGCATACTCTAACTCTATCCACGACAATCATTAAGTAAATGCAGATGTTAAAAGATTCCCCATTTTTAATACTCATTTAACTCTAACGATTTTCATGATAATCATTAAGTAAGCGCATATATTAAAAGATTCCCTATTTTTAATACTCATTTAACTCTAATGATTTTCAAATTCCATACAGAGCATACTCAGACATGTTCTCAAATTCAATCCACAATTCACACCAAATCACATCAATTCATTTTTCCACAAAATCCACCCAAACACATCTTACAATTTATAATATAAACTATGAACACGTCAAACACGACAAGCACAAATCAACACAACCCTCCACTCAAACATATCAAATTTCATTTCCTCAAATCCGCACATAAATGAGTTAAATTCATTTTCCACAAAACACTCATCAATATCACCGAAAACCCAACTCTAAAATTTCACCCATAAAAGCATTAAATTCATTTTTCCTAAATCTACACTTCAAACCCAACAAATATCTAAAAATATCTAGATATTTATTAAAGTTACCATTTCACCCATCACTTCCAAAATCACTTTTTGTTAAAAATATCAACTCTCGTCGCAACTTAATTGACAAATACAATTTTCAGCAACCCAAGTTATTTTTAACAAAACTGTCCAAAATTAAATTCTTCGTAACCTAAATAAATTATTCTTCGACAAAAGATTCACCGTACTTAATCTTATTTATTTATTGACGAATAATTTTAATCGGGGCATCAAAATGTATTTTTGGGCATTAAACTCACAAAATATTAATAACATGGCTAAAAAGCCTCAGAGTTCAATACCAAAATACACTAAAATACATAAATTATAATTTAAAACTATGGGTCTTATAGTATGAAACTAAAAGTCAATGATTTTTGTTGAGTTACTTCTTAATGTTGTTTTTCTCTCTTAATCATTACTCTTTTATCCTCTTTGATTTTCAGACCTAGTCTCCTTAGGATTATCTCACCCTTACCTTGGTCACGTTACAACCTAAATAAAGACCTTTTGATTATTACATGCTTGTGTTTCAAATATAGATTATATAGGCTTGCCAAGCCTATGGTAGTGCTAGCTTTCATGATGTGTTTTGAGTGTAAACAGTAGCCCAAACACTTTGAGATAATTTAATATCCGGGGATGACTCTATCACTTATGATGCATTCCATAGTTAACTTGTCCTCTTGTTTGCATTGTTTGTGATAACAAAACTATTCAGGATTGCCTTAAGCTAGAAATATTTTTTCTCTCACCACTTTGCATTCATAAGAATATTTGGAATCACGTGCATTGTTTTTCTCGGAGTGTAAAAGTTTAAGTGTGGGGGAATTAATCATAGCATTTGGGCACATGTTTTTAGCTTTTTAGTTTGGTATTTTAAAAGCTATTTATAGCTTAGAATAATATTTTTAGCTTGTTTCTAAACTTTGGGTCGAATTTGAATTATAATTTTATTATTTGTATTTTGACTCTTTCTTGCTCTATAGGTAATAACTTGAGCTCTGGATATCGGATTGGCGCATATGAGTAGGCGTTGGAAAGATAAAAATATGTGCTACAACTTTTGTGGTGGAAGAAAAGACCAATTTCGAACTTTACTGGGCCTAAATTGCAAATTTTGTAATTTGGATTTTTGTAATAATTTTAATTAGCGGGTCACTTGTTTTTAAATCCTAAGCCCTAAAGCCCAATATTAAGTACTATATATTGGCAGTTTTGTTTCTTTTCTAAGGATGGAAAAATAGGATTCAAATTTCTACAAGAAATGAACAATTTTATTTTTAATTTCATGGAAGGCTAATTTTATAAGATTAATCCACGAGTTCAGAGTTTCATCAACAACTTGAGATTCAGGTTACTCTGTCAATTTCGATTCATGATTATATTCTTGTTTATTTGATTATATTGATAATTTGATTGCTTAAATTGAATTTCAATAGGATTGATTAAATTTATTTGACAGAATTTGGTTTCAGTTACTAATTTAATTGAATTATAATTTTACGACGCTTGATTGTTAATTTTAATATTTTGATGTTTGTGATGCTTAATCCAATCAAAGAAACCAAATACACATAGGATTGATTACGTTTGTTTGATCAATTCTATAGTCAAATAAGGATAGAATCACAAATTAGAAATTAAACTCATTGATAGAATTTGTGGTAGGTCTGAAACTCGAATAAGTGGATTAATCGTTTTGCTCATCTGTTAAATCAAAAATCTAAAAAAAAACCCTTTTTAATTTCAATTTTCAATTCGGTTATTATTATTATTATTATATCAAAAGTCCTTGCGAAACGATTCGAGTTATTACCTCTATTTACATTTTATCAATTGTATTTGACCCGTGTGCGAAAATGGATCAAAAGTACAATTGAATTAGCTTCATCATGGCGGTCTGCTGTTGAGCCTTAAGGCAAAAGTGTTAGACCTTGAAGGTATTAGACTTGGAGATAGCACTCCAAATATCAAGAGCTACCATGCAGCACACGTTTACCTCGTTTGTCGCATATATGTGTCTCGGGTTGAGTTGAGGGGATCTATGAGGACAGGGCCAATTTGAATTGTCTGTCCACCAGGACGATGGCATAATATCAAGCCTATTAACCAAGCTCATGAAGTAGAGTCTAAGCTCATGCATAACATTGCATTTCCTTGTGATTGTTTTGTTGTGATTGATATGCTTCAAAAGTAATAATAGTTTCTCTTAGCTGATTTGATGCATATTACAATGACATGATTATTTTACTTGAGTGACTTTGATGTTATAATATGGTACTATTTGCTTAAATATTTTGATATATTGTAATGTGATTATGATACAATATATTATGATTGTTTGTGTGTTCTTCTTACTTATATTATACTATTAACATGTTTTCAAATCTCACCTCCTTCGTTGTTTGTGTTTGATTGGTTTGGCAATGCATTTGCAAAATTGCAGTTATTACAGATTAATGAGTCTTGAAGTTCAAGTTTGGGAGAAGTCTCACTCTGATTGGTGATATTGGGAATGAGAGTCATAAGTTGTATTTTTATTTATTTAATTAGAAACAACTTTTTTTATGAAAACCTTATAAGTACTGGTAAGTTTTTGGAATTAAGAAATTATATTTAAATCAGTTATGGAGATTGCATTAGTTCATAAGAGGAAAAAGTTTAAAGTGTTCTTTTTAAATTTTGAGAAATGTGATATCCTAAATTAGATATAAAAGTTTTAGTTCGTTGAAAAGAGATTTTATTTATCCGCTGCAAATTAAAGTAAAAAAAAATTCTTATATAAATTATTATATATTATTTTGGGGTTTAGGGTGTCACATAAATATTATGTTCATTTCCTCTACAGTGGTTGTTTGACGAACTATCTCTAATGGTGAACCAGAAATGGTTTGGACATGAGCATATTGACGTAATACCCTACTTGGTAGATGTGCATACATCTTCGAACTCCACCGTATTCACCCTCGAAATAAAGAAGCCTCCTAGAACGATCGCGTCGCTCTATGCTCTTCATACGGTGTCCAATATATCTGATCAACATTAATTTCATCAGGGGTTTTCCTAAATGGAAGAACCAAACCCTTATCCCTCTTCGGCTTCTTTCGAAGTGATCTAGGTTTGTCCTCAACATATCTAGGAGAAAGTCTACAACAATCTACACATAAATTCGGGAAATGCTCATAGACCCAAACCTGAACATATATATTAACATATCATTAGTTTATAATTAATAATAAAATTTATTAACAAAATAAACAATAGTTGAGTTTGCCTATAAAACTATTAGATACCCATAAACATTTATGGTGTGATCCATAAGAGCTTCACAAAAATTGTCACATAAGTAAGCAAGAATAACAACATCCCATGCATATCATAAACATGAGTTGAAGTCTCAGAAGCATCCTAGGTAGGCAACACTAATTGTGAATGCACTCTTGTCACTAAAAATGGTGCAACCAACCAAAAATAGTAGAAACGCTCTCACAACCATTTCCAATAGTTTTTCACGACAATGTTGGTTGTATATTTCAAGTAGCCAACTATATCGAACTGTGGCTATCCACGTGACATTAAATTCAACATGAGTAGAAGGCTCAATAACTCTAAGTGATTCAACTAATATCCTTGCACCCTCATCTTTGTTAAATACATTGACAATATAGAATGCTCCAATGATGGGTATATGCAGAAGAGAGGAAACATCATCAAATGTAATCGTCATCTCCCCAATCGAAAGATGGAAGTTATTGGTGTCTCGATGCCACCTCTCTACAAAAACAAATATAATTCATTTATTGATCATTTTGTAAATGAATTTTAGCTAGGAATATAACCCTAAACTCTTAACCAGCTGCTTCACCTCTTCATGTTTAATGACAACTTTCAAAAAAATTTCGGTTCCTAAATATCCTTAGCTCCCTAAAATAAATTAAAAAAAAATATAAGTTAAAACAGATTATGATAACAACTATTAAGTTAGAAGACAAAATATCAAGATGAAAGATTTAAAAACGTAGATACCTAGTTTTTTTTAATGGCAAAGTTAATTTAATCTTTTTATTGAAGGTAAATAGTGTAACTAGCAATATAAGGTGAGAAGTATAGATAGCAAAATTGATATCTTTAAGGCTAGGGTTTTGCACACATATATCTCATTTTTGTTTTTTAAATACCAAAATGTCACACATTGAAAAAATAATACCAAAATGCCTACTTTTTAGCCCCAGTTGTTGGTCGCAACCTGGGGATGCGACCTCGTAAAGGAGAAATTTTTCAACTTCATCAGATGGTCGCATCCTGGGGATGCGACCTCCTACTAACCATTCTAATTTTTTTCTTTCCCATTTTGCCCTTAAGTATACTACTTATATTATATATATTATTATATATTTTAAAATTAATTATAACATTAAAATAATTAATTAAAATAACAAAAATAATTAATTTATTAATATTATATTATTGTTACTAATTATAATAATAAATAGAATAATAATAATAATAATAATAATAATAATAATTAAAATAATAATAATAATAATAATAATAAAAAGAAAATTCTATTAATAAAATAAAAATAAAAATACATTAAATTAAAAGAAAAAATACGTTAAAATAAAAATACAAATACATTAAATTAAAAGAAAAAATACATTAAAAAAAAAAAGAAGAAAAAAAATGCTACAAATAAAAAAAGTATTAAATAAAAATTAATTATTTCATCTAAATGACCTCTAGTTCCACATCTACGCGGTCGTCGAACTTGTCTAGCCCTTTGAACAATTTGAGGTTGTTGTGGTTGATCCTCGTTGTAATCTGTTTGTGGATTAGAACCACTACCACCTTCTTCTGTATCATTTTGAGTTTTGACATTATACATAGAATCAAAAGCCGCATAAGCCGACTTGGTAGTTGTGCAATGAGTACTAAACAAATTAAAGAAAATTCCGCTCTTGGTCGGATTAATGGGAGTTGGTATTGTTGGCACTAAAGGAACATAATATTGAGTCAGTATATCTGCAGCTTCGTGAAGATGTTGTGGTGATGATAAAGACGGTGTTTGGTGCATGGTATTTTGTTGTGGGATTGATTGAGGCATAGAGTGAACATCGGGATATGTTGAAGGTTGCAAACATGGATCACGCAGGCATCTTTCCACATATATATATATAATTTAGTGTGATGTGTGAACCAATTCATATATTCTTTAGTGTGGCATAGAACACCTTGAACGTATTGACCTTGCAATGTGTAATTATGACGTTCATTCCAATGTTGAATCTCATCTTTCCAAACCACACACCAATTATCATCGATGCCACGCCTCATGTCGACCTCATGGTAGAGCATCATATCTTCTGGAGGTTGCAGAATCTATTGATGAAAGCCGAATTGAAGTGCAACTCTATCTGCATGATGTTTTTCGACGATATGATAACAGTGCAGATAGGTACATGCAGTCTAAGTGTTGATCTCTTGTTCGGGTACCTCGTGTTGGAACCCAAGATACGATCTCCAAAGAAAGTGAATGTTAAAAAAATAGAATAAGTTAAATATCAAGAGATATAAAAAAAATTAAATTGTAACTACATGAGAATGAATATAAATGTATTACTTCATGAACCATCATATGATCGATAGTATTTCGGTATCCTTCTATATCATTGTGAGGAACTCTACTGAAATTTAGACCCCGGAATTAAATCTGTCGAATATATAAAAAAGAAATATATAATAAAATTAGTAATACGGTAAATAATAAATTTTAAAAAATTAAAATATATAAAAATTATGTGCAATAGTTAACTTTGTGCAAGTGGAAATATCCATGCATTTGGTGCATCCGGAGCAACATAAGTCAAACGATACCATGCCCAATTTTGCAACAACAATGCACATCCTCCCATCGACATTACATCGGGTTTCGTAGCAAGGCATAACTCTCTATAGAGTGTTGCTAAAACTGTCGAACCCCAACTATAATTGGATGCATTATTTAAATCGCCCACGATTGGAAGATATTTTAGATGTACACGATTATTGGATTTGTATGGCATCAACAATCCTCCAATCATACGTAATATATATGCTCGACATGATGCTTGTTTTTCTTCTTCGGATGCGTTTTCAATCCTCATACTTTTAGTTGGACCAATCAAATTGATCTATTCAATCTTTAATCTTGACCATCCAAATTAATTTATCAATGGTTGTGATTTACTAGAAAAATATCAATCCTCATACTTTTAGTTGGACCAATCAAATTGATTTATTCAATTTTTAATCTTCACCATCCAAATTGATCTATTCAATCTTTAATCTTGACCATCCAAATTCATTGATCAATGGTTGTGATTTAGTAGAGAAATATCAATCCTCATACTTTTAGTTGGACCAATCAAATTGATCTATTCAATCCTACTAACTTCTATAAATAAGAAACTAGATCACACTATATCACCACACCTTCTATCTCATCATACATTCTATCTCATTATACATTCTATCTCATCATACATTCTATCAATTACATAATCATGGCTTCTAAACAAGTCATTTGTATTGTTTATTACAATGGTTCCATTATCGATGGAGTTGAAGGGAAAACATTTGTAAGTGATTACAAAAAGGCGTTCAAAGTACATTCTAGCAGCAACCTTGCTCGTCTAAAGAATGTCAATAAGAAAAAGTTACAGTTCGACGACAACGTGACGATAACTGATATAGTTTATCGACACCTTGTCTTCTTTGGTGAAAATACAACCAGATTTGAATTGATGAAGGTTTGTGATGACGAAGATGTTCAACTCATGTTTGATGTTTATGCACAATGGTCACAACTTGGCACTATTGAGTTATACATTACATTTGAAAGTGGTCCTACTTAAACAAATCAACCATCAACCTCAAACATGCCTAATCCCAACTACATCCCATCACAATACTATGAACCATACTCTAGTCCTTATCAACCCGACATATATTCTTCATCACAACACTATGAACCATACTCTAGCCAAAATGAACAAACTCAACATGTCTACAATGTCTCCCAACAACTTCATCACGAATCTCTCCTAACAAGTCCACAATGTGATCTTCCACTTAGTGTCCATTATAATATCAACGAGGAAGAATTAAGTGATTATAGTGAAGATGATGAAACATACTTTGATGAATCATCTGGTGATTATGATGATGATGTTGATGAAGATATGGAAGCAGAATATCAACCTATCTCACCTGTATTCGATCCACCATTCCACATGAAGAACATCAATCTATCCACCGCAAACCAACCAACTGAATTTGATCACATCTTCATTGACGAAGTCCCAAATTTAGGTGGTACTCTTGCAGTTGGAATAAAGTTTCAGAACAAGGATGAATGTGTACATGCAATCAAGCGGTATCATCTAAAACAATCATTGAATTTTGTGGTGCAAAAATCAGATTTAGAAAGATACGTTATTAATTGTTCACATCCAAATTGTTTGTTTAGATGTAGAGCTTCAAAACGCAAAAAAAGTGAATTGTGGGTGATTGGGAAATTGAGTTTGCCTCATACATGCATAAATTCTGCACTATCACAAGATCATACAAAGCTCGATTCTAACATGATATGTGCAAGTATAATGCAAGTTATGAGGATGGACCCTTCAATCAAAGTGAAGGTCATTATTACTCAAATTCAGGCTTTGCAAAACTACACAATTAGTTATAGAAAGGCTTGGATGGGAAAAAAATAAGACAATCGAACAAATTTATGGCAATTGGGAAGAGTCTTATAATCAACTTCCATGATGGTTATTAGTTATGCAAACGTTTGCTTCAGGAACCATTGTTAAAATGGAAACAATCCCAGCTTATAATGAACATGGTTTGATAAATGGGGTGACAACTTTTCATAGACTATTTTGGGCTTACGTTCCATGCATATCTGCTTTTAAATTTTGCAAACCAATTGTACAAGTTGATGGAACTTGGTTATACGACAAGTATAAGGGAACTCTATTGGTAGCAGTTGCACAGGATGGGAACGACAATATCATTCCCATTGCTTATGCTCTTGTGGAAGGTGAGACAAAAGAGGCTTGGAGTTTTTTTTTGAGAAATTTGAGATCACACGTCACTCCACAAGCCAACATTTGTTTGATTTCAGATAGATACGAATCTATCAAAAGTGCTTATAATAATTTGAATAATGGGTGACAACATCCTCCATCAAAGCATATGTTCTGCGTCCGACATATTTCACAAAATTTTGCAAGGGAATTTAAGGATAATGCTTTGAAGAAAAGGTTATTTCTATGGGTAATAATTTAATTCTTACTTCTTATCATTACTGAAAAATTAAATTATGAAGTTTTATAATTAGTGTAATAATGCATTGTCTACTGTTTCAATGCAGATTACTCAATCAATCAGTCTACATATCGATACTACCGTAGAGAAATTGGCATCATAAACCCAGAAGCTTTGAAATGGTTAGACAATATACCGAGAGAGGATTGGATTCAAGCATTTGATGGAGGTAGTCGTTGGGGTCAGATGACCAACAACCTTGTGGAATCGATGAACGCAATATTAAAAGAACCACACAACCTTCCCATCACTGCTTTGGTCCAATCAACATATTATAAAACAGATACACTATTTCCAACCATGGCAAAACAACATGCATCAATTTTAGCTTTTGGTCAGGTATACACAGAAACATGCATGAGTTTTATGAAATCGGAAATACGTAAATCAAATAGTCATAGAGTCGATTGTTTTGATCGAAGCAACCATACTTTCATGGTTCACGAGATAGTTGTTCCAAAAGAAGGGCGACCAATTGGTCATTTCAGTGTAAATCTTCCTAACAAGTGGTGTGATTGTGGAAAATATCAAGCTAAACATATGCCTTGTTCACATGTGATAGCAGCATGTTCTCATCAAATATGATTATTGGATCTTTATACCTGATGTGTACAAAGTAGAAATAGTACTAAAAGTATACAGTGAAGCGTTCCAACCGATACCAAACGAAGGATATTAGCCACAATATGAAGGTGTTAAGGTGTGTCACAATCCACTAATGCAGAGAGACAAGAAATGTCGCCCAAAGACCAAACACATTAGAACTGAAATGGACACTACGGATAAAGTCCCAAGAAAGTGCGGATCATGTCGGGTATCTGGTCATACTAAGAAACATTGTTCAAACGCTGCTGGCACATCTACTCAAAATTGATGTATTTTTTTCTTTTGATTTAATGTCATTCTATTTTAATGTATGTTAATGTATTTTTTCTTTTAATTTAATGTATTTTTATTTTTATTTTATTAATAGAATTTTTGTTTTATTATTATGATTATTTTAATGTATTTTTTCTTTTAATTTAATGTATTTTTATTTTTATTTTATTAATAGAATTTTCTTTTTATTATTATTATTATTATTATTATTTTAATTATTATTATTATTATATTTATTATTATAATTAGTAACAATTATATAATATTAATAAATTAATTATTTTTATTATTTTAATTAATTATTTTAATGTTATAATTAATTTTAAAATATATAATAATAATAATATATATAACATAAGTAGTATACCTAAGGGCAAAATGGGAAAGAAAAAAATTAGAATGGTTAGTAGGAGGTCGCATTCCCAAAATAAGTTGAAAAATTTGTCCTTTAGGAGGTCGCATCCCCAAGTTGCGATCAACAATTAGGATTAAAAATTAGGATATTTTGATATTATTTTTTCAATGTGTGACATTTTGATATTTTAAAAACAAAATTGAAATATATGTGTGCAAAACCCTTAAGGCTATACCTATTATGTTTAGTCACCGTATTGTTTCTCTAATTTATTTATTATTTCTTTTCTATGATTTTGGTTCGGGTGACATTTTTATTTTCAAATTTGCTTCCCACACCCCTAAATTTTTTTTCAAACTCTAAATACCAAAAATACCCCCTTCAATCTTTATTCAAACCACTATTCATTTTCCCCTAACCTTCTTCATCTTCACTAAACCTAACCTTCAACCTTCACTAAACCTTCTTCAACCTTCAACCATCAACACATCTTCAAGACATTCAACATCATCTTCAACCATCAACACATTCGAGTAAGGCATTGCATTGTTGTTTTTGGTTTTTGGGTTAACCTTCTTCAAGAAATTCTGTTTTGTGGGTTTAATGGGGGATGATTGTTTTCTGTTTTCTGGGTTTAATGGGTTAGGCATTCTTCATCTTTTAAACATTATGGGTTGAAGATTGTTTTCTGGGTTTAATGGGTTTTATGGGTTTAAGGATTTTCAGTTCACGTGTTCTGAAGGTTGAAGGTGTACGTGAACTGAGAAGCTTTACGTGAACTCAATTCACGTATGTGGACGTGAACTGAGTTCACATAGGCAGGAATTATGAAAATGGAGTTCACGTACGTGAACTGAATTCACGTAGGAAGGGCCTGGAGTTCACGTACGTGAACTGAATTCACGTAGGAAGGGAAGGCCTGGAGTTCACGTACGTGAACTGAATTCACGTAGGCAGGGCCTGGAGTTCACGTACGTGAACTCAATTCATGTAGGCAGGGCTTGACTGGTTTTCAAGTTCACGTACGTGAGTTCACGTAGCTGGGTCATGAAGTTCATGTACGAGAACTAAATTCACGTAGGTAGGAATGGCTGGTTTTCAGTTTGGTTTTGTCATTGCACTTGTTCATGTTTATTATGTTTTCTGAATGTTATTGTTTATTATGCAGAAATGGTACGAACAATGTTTACTGACGGAGACGGTAATGTTATAGAAGGGCCTGAAAGTCGACGTGTTAGACCAACCGCTTCTGCACGGGCTCACTGTGCTCGGCTTGAAATGCGGTACCAACAAAGATTGTAGAGGCAACAAGCAGAACAGGCGCAAGCAGAACAGGGGCAAGCGAATGATGATGCCCATGCTGATGAGGCCCAGGCTGATGAGACACACCGTGATGAAGCCCACCCTGATGAGGCCCAAACTGAACCAGCTGACGGATATCCCGGGGGTCCGATTGACAGATCTGTCTTAAGGACATATGGGGATCATGTTGCGACACGACTATGGGACGGCGTTGTAAGTAAATATTGTAATGAAGTTAAATATTTATTTTAATGAAATTAAATATTTAATTTTGGTTAATGTGTTTCAACTTACATTTATATTGGTAATTTATTTCAGGATCGCGGAGAGTTAAGGGTTTTTAGCAATGGCAAAAAATTAAAAGAAGCTGTCATTGAAAATGAAGAGGTTGAGGAACTTGTCAGAAGTTCCGGTTTATATCCATTGCTAAAATGCAGCTACGAGATGATCGACAAAGGTCTAATTTCTGCCTTTGTCGAGAGATGGCATCGTGACACTAACAGCTTTCATCTTCCAATTAGGGAGATGACCATTACTTTGGACGATGTGTCTTCGCTGCTGCATATACCCGTCACCGGTGCGTTTTTTAGCGTGAATATATTAAGTAAGGATGAAGCTGCGGAATTATTGGGTGAGCTAGCCGGGGTTTGTCTGGCTGATGCATATGCTGAGTTTAACATGACACGTACAACCACTGTTCAGTATAGTTGGTTGCTCGACGTATATCATCAGCGATGTGCTGATCAGCATTGGCAGATGGCTGCGAGGGCATTTCTGTTATTTTTGGTGGGTTGCACCTTGTTCAGCGACAAGAGTGCATTCGCAGTGAGTGTTGCCTACTTAGAATGCTTTAGAGACCTCGACTCATGTGGGGGATATGCATGGGGTGTTGCTGCGCTTGCTTACCTGTACGATAATCTTCGAGAAGCGAGCATGCATCAGACTAGGACAGTATCCGGATATCTGACACTATTACAGGTATTTGCAGTTGCTTTCGTTGTTTGATTGATTTCATATATTTGTGGTTTGTTGATTTACTGATTTATGAATATGTTATTACATATGTGCAGCCGTGGGTGTATGAGCATTTTCCAACATTGTGTGCGAATTGTTGTCGACTATCTCGGAGTTATGATGAGGAATACCCGAGAGCACTTAGATGGAAACCAAAACGGGATAAAGGTTTGGTTATTCCATTTAGGAAAGCACTGGATGAGATAGTTGTTGATGACATATGTTGGACACCCTATAGAGAGCATAGACTGAAGCGACCATTTGAGGTTGTTTCACTATTTAGAGGATGGATACGCTGGGGGCCCAAGATGTATGCTCACTTACCAGATAGGGTATTGCGTCAATATGGACATGTCCAAACCATCCCTGGTTCACCTTTGGAGATAGTAGGTCAGACGACCACACCAGAGGAAATGGACATCATGTTTACGCAATATGCTATTCATGTAGTTGATGTTGGGGCAGTTGTACACAGACCTGCAGACTGCGCTAATGACTACATCGACTAGTTTCGTCGAATTTCTCATCCATATATCATTCGCAGAGAACAAGTCTATGTAGCTCCTTCAGTTGCAGAACCTGCCAATGATCATGCTCCAGATATCACGGTAAATTCATGATACTTTAAGTTATACATCTATTAATATTATTAATCATTTAATTAGTTAATATGCTTTTTAATGCAGCGTCGGGCAATACAACTTGCAGAGGAGCTTCTGGGTCGACAACTGGTATTACCTGATGGCATGCCAATCGTGAATGAAATAATTTTGTTATTGCGATCTCAGAGTGGTGGTGGTGGTGCTAGAGATTGGACTAATGTAGTGTCTTATCGTAGGAGACATAGACAGACTTAGGATTTAGATTTTGTATTTTCGATGTATTTGATATCTATTTTGGTATGGATATGGATATTTTGGATATTTTGTGGATTATGGTTATTGGATATTTTGGTGTGGATTATGGATATTTTGTATATTGGATATTTTGACTGGTGTTTCAATCAATTACAAAATGATAATTGTTCTAAGACAGGTGTTTCTATCGATTACCTAATGTTTAGAAATTACACGTTCATTGTATGTTTGAAAATTACACGTTCATTCAAATAATGCACATACATTGTATGTTTGGAAATTACACGTTCATTCAGTTTACAATAAATTCATTTATAGTTTCTGGAAATATCTACAACCAATGTTGAATGCGATCCATGTAAATATTCTCCCATTGTCGTGCTTCTTCGTTGCAATATCTTTTCCACAAATTACTTACTGGTGGTATAGGAGAATCTGACTTTAAATAAACCTGTTAAATTAAATAAAATTATAAATCAATTATGAATCATCGATGGTCGAAATGACAGTTATTAACAAATGCAAAATGACAGTTATTAATCAATGCAATAACAATGACAGTTATACCTGTAGAAAATGACAATTATTAACAAATGCAATAACAATGACACGATGATCTGATGTTGGTGGACTTCGAAGTGGAAAATATGTTTGCGATTGGTGAAGTGATAATGCGACGACAATCACGTTAAACTTTGAAGCAATCACATATCCCATTTCTGGAAGTGTCATCCATTTATCCTTCGTTGCAACTTGCTCAACATACACATTGTGTATAAGTTGTCGAACATAATTTTCTCCACCAAATAGTATCTCGTAATGAGACATGAACTCTTGAAGCTCATTGATACACTGTTGACGGATGAATGCCCAATAGTTCTCACCCATTCCAAGTAAAGTTGCGACAGCACGATATCCACAATTACCATCATCACCGACATCAATAATGTCATCTATGAAATTATGCATTTCAACTGGCAACCAATCTTTGAAGACGAGAACTCTTGGTTGTTGAACTTTACTAACTGATGGTCGAGGTGTGAGCTTTTGGACTGATGGTCGAGGTGTGACCTTTTCGACTGATGGTCGAGGTGCCATGTTTTGTAATTTTTTGGTATCAATAGTGCTACATGCATTTGTGCCACTACATCGAATACTTGCATCCACATACTCCCACCAAGATGGATCACGCTTCGTTGATTTATCTCTATTTGATACCTTACTTTTTACTTTTTTTGGTGCACCTTTTGTTTTAACCTTGGAAACCGGTGGAAACATCGACATTTTCGATGGAAACGCGATCTCTCGTAATTTACCTTTAAGTGAAATTTTTCCAGGTACATCAAGATCTTCAAACTTTTTCACTATGACATCTATTTCATGTTTCATAGATAACTCTGAAGGTTTACTCGATGCATCAACATGAAAAGTTAGTTTACTCCACCAAACATGAATAGCAGTCAATGGAATGGAACGTGGGATCATACTATACCTGGCTATTTCACATGCACAAGGTAGACCATGAGTTGTCCTAATTGTGCAACGACACTCAGTCTGATCAATACCTACATACTTGACGCGGTCATACTCTGCCGCAATGTGATCAACTGCATTTTTTGACACAACACCACGCAAATTCGCGTATAATCTGTTACTATATCGATGCACCTTTTGAATTATGCTCTTTTCAAATGATGCAATTATTTCATTGTGTTGTAATGCAATCATACTATTGATGGTTTCCCAAACACTGCATAGATCACCAATACTATCTTGTAATATCCTTTTCAAACTCCAATGCGCCGACTCAACCCTTTGTGTTGTGGTGTTCCCAAAATGCATAACTCTATTTGTCCACGCCTCAACAAACCTTTCCTTGTGAGGAATTAACCACTGCTCGTGCACATAATCATAAAAAATAGAACAACTATTACAAATTCCTTCAAATATAGCCAACTTCGTGTAATACTGAGTCTCATCATAACTGTAAATAAGAGCCTCCCATGCCTCCATTATTTGCACTTGCTTCTTTTTTGGAAACACGGTCGTCTTGCACTTGGCTTTCACGTTCTTGCATATATGAAACAAGCATAATAAATTCACTGCTTTTGGAAAAACATTTTCAACCGCGTTCATCAAAGCAAGGTCTCTATCAGTAACAATGACTTCAACTTCACCACTTGTAATCTGTTCTTTCACCATTTGTAGTGCCCATATGAAGTTATCAACACGCTCAGATTTTAGATATGCAAATCCCACACAAAATGTCATTTCAGTAGATGTAACACCGATAATCTCAAGTAATGGCATTCGATATCTACAAGTCTTGTAAGTGCTATCCATAATCAATATAATGTGAAAATTATTTACAAGAGTGATAGAGTCTGGATGGGCCCAAAAGATGTCCCTTAACTCATCTGAACCTTCTACTTTCCTATATCGATACACGTATTTGTCGCGTTCCATCAATGTCAAAAGATGTTGCATTTCTGTTCTATTACCTCTAAGTGATGAACGATATGCTTGACGTGCATTGTAAACTTGTTTTATTGTCGTCAAACTTTCAACATTGTGATCCCTCAATGTCATTAAAATGTTTTTTGGTTTTACAAAATTTTTTGTCATATCACCAAGTACATTTTTCTCATCTTGAGACAATCGGCCTAAGAAAGAGTGAACGGTCAGTTTTTTAGCCAACTCGTGGTTATGGAGACCACATATGACATGCAAATACCATCCATCACCAACACTTGATCGTGTTCCTCTCAATCTAAATGGACAATCACATTTTCTAGTCCAAGTACTCTTTGTAATATTTGGATTCTTCCATGGTCTATATTTACAACTTCTTTCACAACCAAGAATTAATTTCGTCTTTGTTCTTGGTCGTGCGGTCGCATTTTCAGATCTAAAAATCACAACAACAATTCCATTTTCCCTTCCAACCTTTCTAGCCCATTTCAATAATTCATCTCGTGTATCAAACATCACGCCGGTTGTAAACACATCAGTCAAATCAATCATAACAGGTTCAACTCCGTCATTCATAGGGTCAAAATTAGGTTCCACATTATCACACATTTCTTCAAAATCATACATTTCTTCAAACACATCATGTTCCAAACCTTCAAACATTTCATCACTGTTGTCTCCCCCTTCATCCATTTAACTGCATCCAATAAATTACATTAATATAATATAACTATTGTTAAACACAATAAAAAAAAATGAAAAATTGCATGTTGAAAATAGCCTACGTGAACTAAGAAAGCGTACGTGAACTTCAAGCAGCCTACGTGAACTCAGTTCACGTATCACTCACGTGAACTCAAATTCAGTCCCCTACGTGAACTGAGTTCACGTATGAACAATTTGGCAAAATTTCCCTTGGCTACGTGAACTGAGTTCACGTATGTACTATTTGGCAACATTTTCATTGGCTACGTGAACTGAGTTCACGTATGTTTACGTGAATTCAGTTCACGTATTCTATAAAATCAACCAGCCTCCATAACCATACGCAATCCTAGTTCACGTATGCCTACGTGAACCTAATTCACGTAAATTGTAAAAAAAATTCATCTTGTGAGCTACGTGAACTCAGTTCACGTGAAGGTACGTGAAATGAGTTCACGTACGATACCCAAATTTGGAAAAAAATTACAGCTTCAAAATCCTTACCTGCTTGTTTAGATTCACGTTAATGATGATGATGATGAAGATGATGAAGATGTTCAAAGTGATTGAACTATATTGAACATGAAATGCATCAAAATGATGAAGGTTGAAGTTGGTAGTTAGTGAGAAGATGAAGGTTGATGAAGATTGAAGATGGTTGAAGAAGGTTGATAAAAAGTGTTTTAATTGAAAAAAGAGGGAAGGGCATTTTTGGTATTTAGGGTTTCAAAAAAATTTTAGGGTTGTGGAAAGCAAATTTGTTTTATTTTTATCCTCTTAAAACAGAACCCTTATGCTTCGTCGTTTTGAGGTTGTAGTGAGTTAGTTCCCTTTCTCTTCTCTCTCATCCGCTTTCTTTCTTCAATTTGAATCGAACAATCTCAATTCTAAATTCTAATTCTAATTGTAATGTTGTTGTTATCTTCAGTAACAACCAGCAGCATCATTGTTCTGCGCCACTACACTCTCCTTCCTCTTCGTTTTTCAATTCCATTTCTCAGCTTCTTTTCCTCACCTTCAATGGACAACAACAACGCGTACAATAATTCCACCTCGTATGCTCGCGCCACTCCAAGGTATTTAATTGTTTCTTCACCCTTCCTCAATACTCACAGACTTTGTTTCTTTTCTTTTCTATTTGTCTAATTGTTCAACGGGTTTCATTTTGCATCTTTCTTTTGAAATATATATATATATATATATTAATGAGGGGACAAATGCTGAGAGTTTTATGCTTTTTGATATTTTGTTGGCAGCTCTAGCAATGACAGAGGAAGGGCTTTTGATACGATAAATGATAGACAAAGAACAAGAGGGCGTGGTGGTGGTGGTGGTGGTAGGAGTGGCCCGGAAAAGGATAGAATTGATTCTCTTGGTAGGCTCCTGTAAGCACTGCTTAACCCTCTGATAATTATAATTTTTTATTTCATAAACATTTTTTCTTCCTTCATAGCTAGCTACAGAATGCGAATTTCTTTGTTGTTGTTCTTCTGTTTGTAAAATAAAGTGGATCTAAGCAACTATTCACTAAAATTATGCTGTTCTTTAATATCTGCAGGACGCGAATTTTACGTCATATGGCATCTGAATTGAATTTGAATATGAGGAGTGATGGTTATGTGAACGTTAATGATTTGCTAAAGCTGAATTTGAAGACATTTGCTAACATTCCTCTACGGTCCCACACTATTGATGACATTAGGGAGGTCGGTTGATCTAATATTTTTTCCTGTTTCCCCACCTGACGCATTCTCATTCCATTTTAAATGCTGTTTTAGTTAGATTCTTGTATTGTGTCTCATTGTCTGAGAATCATTTTGATGAAAATATCAAAAACAAATGTATAAAATAAACTTGTATTGTTGATATTAGCCAGACTCCAATATGTTGTTTTAAAACATAAATATGATTGCATCAAGTTCGATGACACTTTGAACATTCAACAATATTTTACTTGTTATCCTTGTTTTGCCTCCTTTGAAGTTTCCTTTCTCACCCCATTCTTAGAGGATAGAAGATTGATTCTTCCTACATGTGTTACTCTTGGAGGAATAATCAGACTATGGATTAAGAATTTACTGATTGACTGATTCATCCTTTCAGCAACTAAATCCGCTATAAATTCATAATTTAGTAAATTGACCAGGAACATTTACATGTTGGTTGTATTATTACTGACTTAATCTGCTCATAAATTTTAACCTAGTTCTGCCTGTGGTAATGCTGCCTTTGAATAATTATTTGTGCTTATAATGACCTATTTTTTTATGTAAATTTAACATGGATGTCATTTTCATTTGTTGGAACATATTTAATGTGTGAGACATACTCTTAATTTGAATAAAAGGAACGATTACCAAGGAACTTTTATTTCTTTTGTCATCTATTTTATTTTGTAATGTTGTTAATCTGTTATGCTGATTAATAGTTGTTGGAACTGGTTAGTACATAATCAAAATTGGGGAAATGAATTCTTTATTGAATTTAAACAGAATGCGAGTTTACAATTCTGTTTGGGCAGAATTGATAAACGATTACAAGAATATCCACTCCAAGAATTTGAGAGCTTGGTCTCTCCCTTTCCAATAGCCACTCATAATTTTACTCCCCTCCTTTCTCTAATTTACTACTTTTATTTGCTCCATAACTGCTCTAGAGTAGCAGTCACTGCCTAATTTACAACTTAAATTGACACAATAACTGTCTAAATAAAAAATAACTGCATTATAAATTCAGTTCCCATTTAAAATTCTAACTCTTGACCCTCCTCTTATAATATTTAGTTATAAAAGGCCTAACAATACTCCCTCCCAAAAGAGTCACCTTGTCCTCAAGGTGAAAAGAAGGGAATTGCTTCATAATGGTCTCAACAGGTTCCCATGTTGCTTCAAAATCTGGTTGGTCCTTCCACTGAATCAAGACTTCTGCTATGCCACTGGGAGCGTTGCGAACATCTTGTACAGCAGCTGGAGTAACTTGCAATTCTAATTCCTCTGACAGCATAGGTGGCAAAGGTTGAGGGGTAGCTGAAGAAGAGATGGCTTTCTTAAGTAGAGAAACATGAAACACTGGATGTATCTTACTCTCTGGTGGAAGAGCTAACTCAAATGCAACTGCTCCAATCTGCTTTGAAATCTGATATGGTCCATAAAAACGAGGACTTAATTTCTCATTTCTCTTCTTAGCCAAGGACCACAATCTGTAGGGCTGTAATTTCAAATAAACCCAATCTCCAACCCCTAGTGAAATAGGACGCCTAGACTGATTAGTGCCTTAAAGGGGGTAAATTTTTAGGGAGCTGTGATAATTGGTATTGAACCAAAATTCTGCCCAACTTAGCCACTTTGGCCATTGTTTGGGCTTAATGCCTGTGAGACATCTTAAGTATGTTTCCAAACATCTATTGACTGCTTCGGTTTGTCCATCTGTTTGAGGATGATAAGCAAAGCTAAATTTGAGTCTCGTACCCGCCATTTTGAACAACTCCGACCAAAAATGACTCAGAAAATCTTACCTCTGTCAGACACAATAGTAGAGGGGAAGCCATGTAACTTTACTACCTCTTGAAGGAAAATTTCAGCAACATCTTTTGTAGTGAAAGGATGGCTAAGTGCTAGAAAATGAGCATATTTAGTCAATCTGTCCACCACTACGAGAATGACATTTTTACCTTGAACCTTAGGTAATCCTTCAATGAAATCCATAGATATATCATCCCAAACCTGATTGGGTATAGGTAGTGGTTGAAGAAGGCCTGCAGGAGACAAAGCTTGATACTTGTTCAGTTGACACACCTCACAACTGGCCACATGCTGCTGAATATCTTTTCTCATGCCCTCCCAATACGCAACCTCAAAAATTCTTTTATAGGTTCTGAAAAAGCCAGAGTGTCCCCCCACTGCTGAATTGTGAAATTCTTGTAGCAAAATGGAAATCCTTGAAGATCCTTTTGGTAGCACCAATCTCACCTTATAGAGCAATTTTTTAGTTTGAAATGTATAGCCTGGATGAGCATTATGATCTTGGATTAGATCATGTATCAAGTTTCGTAACTTAGAATCTCGATAAGTTTCTAACTCCCAATCTTCCACCTCTTCAAAGTGAACTGAAGACAAAGCTGCAAATGTCATCTTTCTAGAAAGTGCATCAGCCACACCATTTTCTTTTCCAGGCCTATAATAGATTTCAAAGTCTAGTCCCATGAGTTTTGATGTCCACCTGAAATATTCTTCACCCATTACTCATTGTTCAATTAGAAATTTTACGCTTTTCTGACCGGTAATGATGACGAAATGCCTTCCTAGCAGGTAATGTTGCCAGTTTTGAACAACAATCACAATAGCCATTAGCTCTCTTTCATAAACTGACTTAGATTGTGCTCTATCTGATAATGTTTGGCTAAGAAAAGCAACTGGTCTCCCCTTCTGCAATAAAACTGCACCCAAACCCTTGTTAGATGCATCAGTTTCTATGGTAAAGGTTTTAGAGAAATCTGGAACAGCGAGTGTTGGCAATTCTGCCACCAATCTCTTGAGTTGTTCCAAGGCAGCCTGGGCTTCACTATTCCATTGGAAGTTGTCTTTCTTCAAAAGTTGGGTCAAGGGCCTAGCGATCTTGCCATAATCTCTAACAATTCTTCAATAATACCCTGTTAGCCCCAAAAATCCTCTTAAGGCCTTGATGTCCTTGGGTGTTGGCCAATCTAACATAGCTTTAATCTTCTTTGGATCTGCTGCAACTCTACCTGCTGAGATGATATGACCCAAATACTCTAATTGAGTATGCTAAAAAGTGCATTTTTTTCTTGTCGGCAAATAATTGATTCTCTTTCAACGAAGCTAGGACAGCCCTTAAATGCCTTTGGTGAGCTTGTTTATCTGTACTGTAAACCAAGATGTCATCGAAGAAAACCAACACAAACTTTCTCAAGTACGGCCTTAACACTTCATTTATAAGGGATTGAAAAGTTGAAGGGGCATTCGTAAGTCCAAAAGGCATGACAATAAACTCATAATGCCCTTCATGAGTTCTAAAAACTGTTTTTGGAATATCTCCTTCTCGCATCCTAATTTGATGATACCCTGATTTCAGGTCCAATTTTGAAAATATCACTGCGCCTCCCAATTCATCAAGCAGCTCGTCAATAATAGGAATAGGGAACTTATCCGGTATGGTTATCTTATTCAAAGCCCTGTAATCTACACAAAAGGGCCACCCGCCATCTTTGTTTTTCACTAAAATGATTCGGCTAGAATAGGGGCTAACACTTGGTCTAATTATACCAGAATTCAACATATCATCTACTAATCTTTCTATTTCATTTTTCTGATAGTGAGGGTACCTATAAGGCTGTATATTGGGAATATTGGCACCTTCCTTCAAGATAATTGCATGGTCTTGCCTTCTAGTAGGGGGTAGCCCTTGAGGTTCTTGAAAAACATCACCATATTCTTCTAAAATAGCTGCTGTCCATTCTGGATTTTCATCTGTAACTGCAGTTTTGGCTTGTAGTTGATGGTATTCCACTAAGAATCCTTGCCCTTGATCATTTAACACTTTCAAAAGGGACTTTAGAGATGCTACAACTCTAGTTAAGTCAGGGTCCCCTTTCAAAGTATGATAACCATTTCCAATAGGAATTCTAAGTGTCAACTCATGGAAATTGGCTCTAATTTCTCCCAGACCAAGCAACCATTCCATCCCCAACACTACATCCACTCCTCCAAGATCATAGACTTAAAAATCTTGTTGCACTTTGAGTCCTTGCATCACCAATTCTAATTGAGGACACACTCCTCCACAATCATGTTTTCTCCCATCTTCTACTTCCCCCGTGTATATGGAGGTTGCAAACATTTGCAAATTATGTTCCCTCACAAAAGTGGCTGAAATGAAATTATGTGAAGCTCCACAATCTACAAGGACCATAACATGTTCCTCACCAATCATTCCCCATAACTTAATAGTTTTCTTCGAAGTGAGACCAACAATGCTACACATAGACAATTTGAGGTCTTTCAATTCTCCCTCCACTTCCACTAGATTCGGTTCCTGCAATTCACATTTCTCATCTTCCTCACCCAAAACCAGCACGTGCAACTATTTGTTAACACACACATGGCCTGGACTAAACCTCTCATCGCAACGAAAACATAATCCTTTCCGTGATTTCTCTTGCATTTCAGCCTCGGTTAACCTTCTGAATCCTCGGCCTCTGAAAGTTCCAAGAGGCTTTGTAACACTTCCTTCCCCTGAAGAACTTCCAACTCCGGACATTGTAGTTTGCATTTGTTGCTTTACCCCGGGTTCCCATGTCACCGTTCTAGTATTACTATAAGTTCTCATTGGTTTACCCCGAGAATTCGTGGAATTGCTACCCTTGGTGACTAAATTGTTCTTCTCGTCAACTCTTTGAGCCAAGTCCATTAATTCCGCAAAAGTCTCCACTGGGTGTAATTTTAATTATGCTCTTATCACTTCCTTAAGTCCATTCAAAAATATTCCTTTCAAATATGCTGGTTCTACACATTTGAGTGGGCTTGCGTACAATTCAAACTTTTCTTGATACTTATCTATAGAACCTGTTTGTTTGAGACTTAGTAACAATTCAAAAGGGCTTCCAACCATAGATGGTTGGAAACGCTTAATCACAGCGGCACGAAAATCGTTCCAAGTAGGATGTTGAGCAGAAAATTCCCACCATTGGTACCATGTCAAAGCCTTTCCCTCCATAGCCACCATTACCGCTTGCAACTTCTCTGCCCCAGACATTCCTTTCAGATCAAAGTATCTCTCCACCCTAGTCCTCCATCCATACGCATCTTCACCATCAAAGACAGGTATTTCTAATTTCCTCCACCGTTCGACCCTATTTCGCGAGTCTAGGGAATTTTCTGGCCTCTCTCCATACAACACAACCTGACTCCCATCGCTGGAATCATCTTCCTGTCTCGCGTGAATTAGCCTGACAGGATCAGCCAAGTCATTCAATTGGCGCCTAGTTTCCAACCGCTCCACCCTCTCTTGTTCCATATGTTTTTCCCACGTTTCACGCAAAGCCATCAACCCTTCAAACCCTCGTTCTAGAACTTCCATACGTGCTTCCATACTGCATGCTTCCATATTGCACGTAAATACCATTAATTTCTCCTGGATTTTTGTTGCTCTGATACCAGTGTTGGAACTGGTTAGTACATAATTAAAATTGGGGAACTGAATTCCTTATTGAATTTAAACAAAATGCGAGTTTACAATTCTGTTTGGGCAAAATTGATAAACGATTACAAGAATATCCACTCCAAGAATTTGAGAGCTTGGTCTCTCCCCTTCCAATAACCACTCAGAATTTTCCTCCCCTCCTTTCTCTAATTTCCTACTTTTATTTGCTCGATAACTGCTCTAGAGCAGCAGTTACTGCCTGATTTGCAACTTAAATTGACACAATAACTGTCTAAATAAAAAATAACTGCATTATAAATTCAATTCCCATTTAAAATTCTAACTCTTGACCCTCCTCTTATAATATCTAGTTATAAGAGGCCTAACAGTAGCATCATGAAAAAGATTGTACATGAAAAAGATGAGAAATACGGATTACAGTTTTTTTCTTCCATATTTGTTTCATCTAGTTATCACTTCTTACTGTATTTGTTCATTTCATTAGCATATGAATTTGCTGAAGAAAAACATTTTATGCTAAATTATCTCATGATAATCCTCAGGCTGTTCGAAAAGATAATAAGCAACGTTTCAGCCTCATAGAAGAAAACGAGGAGCTACTAATACGTGCAAACCAAGGCCACACAACAACGGTAAAATATTTCTTGTTCATAAAATGTTGACTCATCCAGTTTTTCTATGAAGTTTTATATAATTGAAATGATTGGGACTGTATTTCGTAACACATTCAATGGGTATGCATCTAATTATTTGTTCATATTTGCTTTACTCATTGTCGTGTTCAGATGCCATCAATGGAAAACTCTTTTAACACCTAATGTCTTGCTATGTTCATTCAATATTCTTATGTTATGTTGAGCTTTTTGGTTGTGAATTGATTCAATATTCTTCATCTGCTCTTAAAATATGGTCTTTGACATTGTTGATCTGCAGGCTGTTGAAACTGAAAGCTTATTGAAACCTATCCTTTCAGCTGAAGAATTTCCAGGTGTATAATTATTGAAGTTTTGTTGCTATAGTTGCTATAGAGTATAGACTTCGTTCATGGTGAACTTCATGCTTAGCAACATATTAACTACTAAATTCTGTACATATTTGTTCATGGTGAACTTCATGCTTAGCAACATATTAACTACTAAATTCTGTACATATTTCTAATTTAAAATTATCTTTTTAATGGAGAATATGTTTGCATATACTATTAGATTTACCATGAAGAATATCATATCAACACAATTCTATTACAACGAAAGAGCTATATATACTGTCTTAACAAATCTTATTTTGTTAAAAAAAAATTATATTTCTATTTGATTGTTTTTTTATATTTTTCCACAATATGCAGTCTGTGTGCATGGAACGTATAGAAGGAACTTAGACTCAATTCTAGCATCTGGTTTGAAACGCATGAAGAGATTGCATGTTCATTTCTCTTGTGGTTTACCAACAGATGGAGAAGTAATAAGTGGTAATGTGAAATATATTATTGAAAATAATCCTATTTGCCCATGGAAAAGTTTAAATCAAGATATATTTTATTTTTTTCATTATGGTTAGGCAAGTTAATTTTCTTTCTGGAATATTAAGGATAGTGGTTTTCATAATATATAAAAGGAATGATGAAAAAGACAGACTGGTGTGAATTATAATCTAGCTTTGAACTAAATGTGGATAGTATATATCAATAATAGTCAGTCATTTAGAGTGTTAATGTGGGTGTAGTTAAATCAGTTAGTAGTAACTCAGAATCAAATGCACCGGGTGGACAAAGTTCAGTTTTGAATCAGAACTGCTTGAAAACTGAATTGAATCGATTTTCAGTTCAAAAAAATTGAATCGAACTGGTTTTTAGTTTGAAAAGTCAAACTAAACTGGTTCTATAAATCGGTGTAATGGTTTATTGCTTTGAATCGAACTGAACTAGTTTTAACTTAGTTTTACTTGTTCGAATTGAATTGAAATGCATGTATAATTAATTGCTGTGTCAACAACTCATAATTTCTCTGCAAACGATTTGATCAATTTATAGATAGTTGTTGCAATTTAGCAATCCAATCTCTCTAAGAAATACCATTAATGAACACAGAAGCACGGCTTGGACCTATTGGCACCCCTTTACCCCTTCATAACTTAAACTTATCTTGCATGGACAATTTTATTCAGTATTTTTTAAGATGGTCTTTTCTTATGAAGAACTAATATGTAGCTTGTGATGTTTTTAGTCGTTAAGTTATTCCCTTAGATGCACCTACCTAATTTCTTTTCTATTTGTATTTTGTTCTCAGGTATGAGGAGAGATGTCAATGTTCTGATATTTCTTGATGTTAGAAAAGCATTGGAGGGTATGATACTATTCTAAACACTTTCTCAATGTGAAACCAGTTCATCTATATATGTTCAAATTTTTTTGTTGACAGATAATTAAAATGTTAAATATGCTTTTAGTTCTTATCAAACTAAAAAAAATTATTTTCATCCTTACTAAAATTCTATTATGTTATTAGTCTCTAAAACAAATGGTGTTTTCTAGTAACAATGAGGAGTCAAAACATTATTTTTGTAAAATATAGACCTTAAACGTTTTAAAATTTTGGGTTAAATATGATTTTAATTCATATAACTATCACCTATTTTATTTGTAGTCTTCGTATCCATTTTTTTGGTTTCTACAAATTATAAAATTGTGTTTTACTCTAGTCCATCTTTATGGACTAAAAAGTGGATACCCGGATTAAAAATAAAAAATGAAAATTTCATAGTGAAGAATTAAAATCATTTTTTTTTTTGTCAATTTTATAAGAATAAAAAATATATTTTAACCTTAAAATCTACTAAAAAAAACTAAAAAGAAGGCTATTGACTTGTTTGTTGCTTCTTTCTGTTATTCTCAATCTCATTTCAGAAGGTATGAAGCTATACATTTCTGAGAACAAGGTGATCTTGACAGAAGGTTTTGAAGGTGTTGTTCCACAAAAGTATTTCCAGAAGATAGAATCATGGCCTGGCAGAGAACCTATTCCATTTTAAAAGCTATATCATAATTTGGTTTTCATTTATGTAAAGATTATAAGAGGAGGATTAGTAAATTATTGTGCATCCTATAGCAAAATCTACACAAACTTCAATTCAAGTTAGTATTGGATTACATTGATTTGATTCCCTATTTTTTTTAATGATTTGGATGAGCTTAGATTAAGTAAGTATAGAACCATAGATTAAGTACGATTTTCAGAACTATTTGCTTATGTGTTTGGAATATAAGGTTGACTTGGCATTTGATGTGAGATAATTGAGAAAATAAAGTGATAAGAAGGTTATGGATTTGATTATCACTCTTACTAAAATATTAACAATATTAGCATTAATACCCTTTCTAAACCTCAACACCCTTGTTTTCAAATTGGATTTTCACTTCCACATCATTGGTCTAGTTTTACTTATTTTCAATAAAACTTTAAATTATAAGAGATGTTTTTCATGAGAACTAGGGGATAATGACATAAAATTGGAGTGTTGAAAAAAAAAGAAATGGTGATTGTTGTAAGACATTAACTAAAGATACTTTTA
>JBBPBS010000206.1:192746-204785 GCA_037974835.1 Cicer judaicum
AAAAAAAAAAAAAAAAAAAAGATGTGGAAAGATATAATAGAGGATGATAAGCTCTTGTGTGTATTTGATATGGCATTTGATAAGAAATTAGATGGTATATTAATTAATTTTTAATATATTTTATATTTATTAAATTTAAGATATTTTAATTTAATAGATTTTTTACTTTTATACCAAAATATAAAACAACATATCTGCCCTTGTGATAATTATATATTCTAAAATTTTATTGATTTATACTTTTTTGGATTTCAATTTTATATTTTATAAGGGGATATCATTGGATAATTTTTGTAAGACTGAAAATTTATCTGTCAATTAGGTTGCGACGAGAGTAGATATTTTATCAAATTAGATTGAGATGGGAGTGAAGTGATGGGTGTGAGAGTTGTTAGATATTTATTGATTTAGTTTTAATTATAACGTATATATAAATATATATTATAAATAATATATCTATATATATAGTAAGTAATATATATATATATATATATTAGAAAGAAGTTAGAAAAGGAAGGAACAGAGAAAGAATACGGCAAACATAGGGGAAAAAGAGAAAACGAAAATGATGCCTCTTCCATTCTCGCGAATCCTTCTTCTTCTTCTTCTTCTTCTTACTTCCTTCCATTTTGTTTTTCCTCCTTTTGCTTCAAGAAAAGAAACCCAAGGCTTAGTGGGTGAGAAAGAAAAGAGCTCTCAACTTCATTCTTCCTCTTTGATTCGAAAACGAAGAAAACAAAAATAGTGTTAGGGAGTTTCAAACCGTCAAATACAAACCCCCACTTTTCATCTAGATCTAAGCTTCGTTTCGCGAAGAGATAGAAGGGATAGTTGTTCACCACCACGCTACGGTGCTAGTGAACTAACTTTAAAAGGGGCATCGCGAACGAAGATTTTATCGGAATTACTAGCGGTACGGTAATCGCTCGTTAAAGCTATCGTTAAGGTAAGGGCTCCTTCCAAACTTTTAGTTTACATTTAAGGACTTATATGTGGTTGTGTGGAAAAGAATTTTGTTAGGGTTGAAGTGTTGATTTGGGGAAAATGAATTTAATGCTTTTATGGGAAAAAAATTAGAGTTGGATTTTGGTGATATTGATGAGTGTTTTGTGGAAAATGAATTTAACTCATTTATGTATGATTTTGTGGAAATGAAATTTGATGTGTTTGAGTGGTGGGTTGCGATGATTTGTGTTTGTCGTATTTGACGTGTTCATAATTAATATTTATAAATTTTGAGATGTGTTTGTGTGGATTTTGTGGAAAAATGAATTGATGTGATTTGGTGTGAATTGTCAATTGAATTTGAGAATATGTCTGAGTATGTTTTGTGTGGAATTTGAAAATCATTAGAGTTAAACGAGTATTAAAAATGGAGAATCTTTTAATATCTCTGTTTACTTAATGTTTGTAGTGAAAATTGTTAGAGTTAAACGAGTATTAAAAATGGAGAATCTTTTAATATCTCTGTTTACTAAATGTTTGTAGTGAAAATTGTTAGAGTTAAATGAGTATTAAGAATAGGGAATCTCTTAATATCTGTATTTACTTAATGATTGTCATCGAAATTATTAGAGTTAAATGAGTATTAAGAATGGGGAATCTCTTAATATATACATTTATCTAATGATTGTCGTCAAAATTGTTAGAGTTAAACGAGTATTAAAAATGGAGAATCTTTTAATGTCTGCGTTTACTTAATGATTGTCGTGAAAATTGTTATAGTTAAATGAGTATTAAAAATGGGGAATCTTTTAATATCTGCATTTACTTAACGATTGTCGTGGGTAGAGTTAGAGTATGCTCATGCATTTCATGGTACATGGCGACCGGATGGGCCATGGTGATAGTGGTGACCGGATGGGCCACGAGATGATTCCATATGATTTATTGGTTCATCTTATCCTTGTGGGGATTGTCGCGTCGTGTAAGGTCTGCGATAGACTGCACATTTTTGGTCAATCGTGTTGATCCGTGATAGGTGGCACCTCAGTAAATAGTACTTAGGCTTGTGATAGGCAGTACATTTACGCTTTTAGTAAATCTTGCTGACCCGTGATAGGTGGCACCTCGGTAATTTAGTACTTCGGCCTGTGATAGACGGTACAATTATGATTTACGGCCCTTCGAGGAGGATTTTGATTTGGAATTCCGAGTCCATGCATTTTGGCATATACGCATTGCATTAGGGTGCTTGGCACACGAATCGTGTTTGATTCAAGATTATGATTTAGTGTTTGAACTCAAGTTGTCGTGGTGATTGTACTATAATTGCTAAGTGTTATGTTTTGGAATTGTGTGTAAGTGTGATTGATTGCAAAACCATATCAAAACTTAAGTTTTCGTGGTGATTGTGTTATAATTGTCAAGTGTGGATGTTTTGGAATTGTGTAATAGTGTGTTTGATTGCAAAACCATTTCGAAACTTAAGTTGTCGTGGTAATTGTGTTATAATTGCCAAGTGTGGATGTTTTGGAATTGTGTGTAAGTGTGATTGATTGCAAAACTATTTCGAAACTCAAGATGTCGGGGTGATTGCGTTATAATTGTTAAGTGTGATTGTTTGGATTTGTGTGTAAGTGTTGATTGGTTTCGAACCCTCTAAAAATGCTGAATTTTGTTGTTTTTCTGCTGCTGCCTGATGTGTATTCGAATACAGACATGCTGTTTTTTTCACTGACTTACTGTGTAGTTGAATACAGACATGCTGTTTTCCACTGACTTACTGTGTAGTCGAATACAGACTGTTGTAGTCGAATACAAACATTCTGTTTTTGCTGTTGAATGCTGAAACAACCTTGTATTCGAATACAGAGATGTTGTATTCGAATACAATAATGTTGTTTTGTTAAAAACTTCATTTTTCAACCTTGTTTATGAATTTTTAGCATATGGAAACCCTTTTAAGGTGCATACTAAGTTGAAAGGTTATTTTGTGCATTTAAAAACTTAAATGTTATGTGTTAATTGTTAATTTCGGTTGGTGACCCTTTACAACTATTGTGGAAATCTGGACTATTTCCTCAGATGAGAACTAGGACCATCCTACTAGTTCGTACCCTGTGGATGGGAATGTAGTTGGGAACACCTGATTAGAGCTGTTAGGAGGATCTTGCGGGGCGCGTGAAGATCACTCGGGATGTATAGTTTTTTGTAGAATGATCATATTAGGTTGACGTATAGGGACTAGATGTCTTTCTTTTGGGATGTGTTTATTTTAATTTGGAAGACTGTACCTATACCAATATTGTCAGCATGACATTTTATTTTCGATGAGTTCCATGTACCACTTTTTGATGTGTAAATACTTTGGATTCGTTTTTCAAAAACTATTCCGCTGCTTGTAAATTATGTTGACTTAATTGTCGTTGTGTTATGACTTAAATATTTATCCAAAGGTATTTCCTTATTTATTCATTTGTTTTAAAAAAAAAAATACACTCTCGCTATAAAAATTCGGGGTGTTACAATTTTCATTTATATCTTCTTTTTATTCAAAATTTTGCATTATACCTTACATTGAACATTGAATGTATATATCAAAATACTTATTTTTTTTTACCCAAACACAAATGCGACCATTTAAAAGATTATTTTTTCTTTAATAGGAGGTCAAATTTTGAGGATGCGACTGTTCATTTAATTATTTTTTTTTATAAAAAATTATTAATTTAATAAATAAAAAATAATAAAAAAATTAAAAAAACAAAAGCATATTAATAAAATAAAAAAAATACAATTAATAGAAAAATATCAAAATTAATGCGGTTGAGTATCATTCTATTTTGTCAACAACTCCTATTTTTTCTCTTATTTTATCACAACTATTTTTTATATAACTTTAAATTTAAGAAGAAATAATTGTGATAAAATAGGAGGGAGTTATTAACAAAATATAATAAAATTACTAATTTATCTATAAAATGAGAGAGAATTAGCACACATCTACTCAGCCACATTAAATTTAATGTATTTTTTTTAATTTTTTTAATTAATCAATGTTAATATTTAGTTGTTAATTTTGTGAGAGAGATGAATTGAACACATAACCTCCTTATCGGTCCAACTCCCCCAAATCGACCATGTATTTGAACTGGTCAAAATAACTCAAAGTTTAAGTAACCTGAATAAAGCTGTCTAAATAGCGCGTATTTCGATTAAAGAAATTGGATAATCTATTAAATATAGAATAAAATATACTAAAATAAACCAAACTATTAAAATATACTAAAATGTCCATGAACTTTTATCAAATCCAACTATTTAATACCTCTCTCAATTTTCACCTTTGAATTTTTTCAATCTGACCATTTTAATTAATTATTTATTAAACTATAAAAATATATCAATATAACCTCTAAAGTATCATAAAAAAAAACAATTTAATCTATTGACTAATAAATAAATTGAGTAGCACTTGTAAACCAGTAAACCAGTAAACCAAAACACCACAAACTATTTTCCCCCTTCATATTTATACATGACTAAAGCTATTGCTAGTCCATAAATATATTGTAGTGGTGGAGCTTGACCGATAAACTTGGGGTGGCCGACATAAAAACATCTGAACTTTATATGCAACTTAAAATATTTATCTAAATTAATTAATTTTTTTACTCTTCTTCATTTTCACAAACTTATCTAAATTAATCAATTTAAGAAACATAAAATATTTTAAATACAAAAAAAAAAAAAAAACACTAAAACACTTTTTAAAAAAACTCAAACAAAAATGCAACAAAACTCAAATACCTTCTATACAACAGAAAAACTCAAACACTTTATATGACATATAATCAAACACTTTATATGACATATAATCAAACACCTTATGTGCAACAAAATAACTCAAACACTTTATATAAACAAAAAAACTCAAACACTTTATATAAACATAAAAGCAAACACCTTATGTGCAACACAAAAACTCTAAACAATAATCAACATTAACCTCTAATTGAAATTCCAAATCAAAATTTCAAACTCCAAATCAAAGCTCCAAACTCCACACTAACAAAATAAGGTTTAAATTTCATGCTAACTGAACAAAATCAGAACTAACAAAATAGAAATCCGAATTCCAAACTCAAAACTAACAAAATAGAAATCCGAATTCCAAATCAAAACTAACTAACAAAAATCAGAACTAACAAAATAGAGAGACGAACGGTCACCGCCACGGAGGCAGTCAGGTAGATGCGGTCGCAAGCCCGCAGCGCACAGAGGAGCATTCGTAATCTGGCAGAGGCAGCCGCGAGTTTGTCGTCGTGAATCTGATTCTAGAGGAGGGAGAGAAGAAGGTTGTAAAGAGAGAGAAGAAACACTGTTGGAAAGAGAGAAGAAGAAAGAGGAAGTTAAATTAGGTTTAGGTATTGTTGTAATTTTTTAGTTTTAATCAGGACATTATAATCATTTTACGTATAATTTTTTTTTGGAGTGGCCGTGGCCCCCCTTAGTCCCTACTAAGCTCCGCTTTAAAACAAATAAACCAGTTAAAGCTTGCTGGAACCAATAATATGGAAAGCGAAAAACTAATAAATCAACAAACGTTATGTAAAACAATAAATTAAAAGAGTTCATCGAATCAATAACAAAAATTAATTACATAGAGAATGAAAAATCAAAAGGTTTGAAATAGAAAGGTGGAATGTGAAGATGGAGTATGAACTCAACAAAAAATACTCGAAATAATAGTTTGTGTTATGAATTACTTAGTTTATTGGTTTCACATGTTTAGTTTATTGGTTTCACATGTTTATTAGTTTACTTATTTAGTTGATGAACTAAGTTGTTTGTTTTATAGATTATATCGATTTTATTTTTATTGTTTAAGTATGATTTTAAATTACGTACCATATCATGTGATACGATCGTAATATTTTAAGTGCGACAATGTACGCATCACTATAGCCATAATGTGGACATAATGTGGACAATTGCAATGGTCTCATTTGCAATTTAACACTATGATTTAAAGACTAAATAATCAAAATTGTCAATTAAAGGAAATCCAAATAAGAAAATTGATAGAGAGACTAATCGATTGGATTGAAGAATAATTTAGAGACCTAATCTAAATAGAGAGCGATGATTATATCTATAAAATTATATATATTTATAAAACTTCATGTCTAGCACTGTTACAGTATTAACCCAATCTAATTTTATAACTCATCAACTTTTTTTTTTTCAACACAAACATCAATTTTTAATTTTCTATTCTATTTTCTTTCTTACTTATTTATATTTTATTACTTTTATTCTTTTAACTTTTTTTTATTTACTTTTTCATATTTTATTTTTTCTATTATTTATTTTCAATTCTCTTTCTTAAATTTTCATAATTTTTATTTATTTTCCTTTTTTACTTCTCTTCTATTTCATTTTCAAGTTTACACATGAACTTAAAATTATGTCTATTCAATCTCTCACTATCTGATATCTACCATAAAAATAATTACTACTCTAAAAAAGTAATGCTCATATTTTCTTCAAATTTATACATGTTTAATTTTTAGGTTAAAATTGTCAATGTTCAAATAAACCATATACAATTATTAATTTTGACATGCTCTCGAACGATTACATCACTTTTCTTTTTCACTTCAATTCCATTGTTATTTTTTATGATAATTGCTGACATGTATTTTTGTACATGGTTAATGTGGATACGAATAACTTGATTTAAATTTGTAATATAATTAATTAATAAACTAAATTTAATTGATAATTTTTTAAAAATTATTTAACAATTCTAATCGGTAGAGTGTGATGGGTTTCCTTGGTTTGAATATAGAGAGAAAAAAAGTCAAAACCAATTAAAAATAAGTTGTATAGTTTGATTTTTGTAGTATATATTTTCTCAACCAAACGACATTGATGAATAATAGGATGGTTTCGTTCAGTTCAAAGATATTGACATTTTCTAAAACTTAAAAAATTTATTTATAAAAGATAAATTTGTTTTCACACATCATAATTTTTTATATTCAACAAATATTGATCGATAAAGATATAACAAATGAATTTGTTGTATTTTCTCACACAGTCCAAGCAAAACCAAACTTAAAAAAAAGACCTTTCTTGAATTATTTAATTAAAAGAGAACCGTGTATTTCATTTGTAATAAATCTCTCAAATATATTCTACATAAAAATTTAAAGAATATTATGATATATATATATATATATATATGTATATATATATAAATATATATATATAAATCTCATAAAGTTGTACTTTCCTAATAGTATATCAAAGATCATCATATCACTAATATTAATTATGTATTTATATTGGGTAGATATAACTCATCACAATATTGGGTTGATATAACTTATCACAATTACCTTTTTCTCCTCGTCATCCTAATACAATTGCAATCACAATGAAATATTGAGTTCACATCTCAAACAATTATCAGAGCTCACATCACTTATCATATTCACATTTATCATTAGATACAACTCATATTACAATTGTTAACAACATTTTCAAATAATATCAACAATATCTCAATGAAACATATCACGCATCATAACACTTCAATATAATCAAAGCAACCTATAGTTATTTCTAATTCATTTTATTTATGGTCACACGGTGATACACGACATTAAGACGAGGTTATTAAGACCACATCACGCGGAGAAGACGCCACTTCACATAGTGACACAA
Source organism: Cicer judaicum (assembly GCA_037974835.1). Taxonomy (NCBI): domain Eukaryota; kingdom Viridiplantae; phylum Streptophyta; class Magnoliopsida; order Fabales; family Fabaceae; genus Cicer; species Cicer judaicum. The sequence continues at coordinate 200,424 of JBBPBS010000206.1, forward strand.
GTGTTACTAACATGCTTTGTTACTAACATGGTTTCCAGTCTTCATGTGTCACGACAACTGTTGGATTTTGAATTTCAAAAACTATTTAAAAATCACAATTTATGTCATCGAAGATATTACTAGGTTGAGTCGCGGATTAGATCGCTCTCTTTAACACGTTTCGCGGCACTGCTCAAATTGTGCAAAACAGACTATCAACCACGAAGTTCCTAGGATAAAACAACTCAGATTCACTGTATCGGAGTTCCACTGTGTACCACCCCGTTTTTCAAAGCGAGGGTGTATTTTTTTTTTCAAAAGAAATTAAAATAAAACAGAGAAATAAATTAGGAAATACCTTTGGATAAATATTTAAGTCATTTCAATTTATAAGCAGCGGAAAAGTTTTTCGAATTATGAATCCAAAGTATTTACACCTCAAAAAAATGGTACATGGAACCCATCGAAAATAAACTGTCATGCTGACAATATTAGTAAAGATACAATTTTCCAATTTAAAATAAACGCATTTCAAAATAAAGACATATGTTCCCTCTATGTCAACCTAATCTGATCATTCTACAAAACGAACTAAAAACTATACACTATGAGTGATCTCCACGCGCCCCGTAAGATCCTCCTAACGTAGCTCCAGTCAAGCATTTCCATCTATATCTCCATCCACAGGGTATGAAACGATAGGATAGTCCTGGCTCTCATCTGAGGGCAAAGCCCAGATTTCCACAATAGTTGTAAAGGGTCACCAACCGAAATTGACAATTAACACATAACATTTAAGTTTTCAAATGCACAAAATACCCTTTTCAACTTAGCATGCATCTTAAAAGGTTTTCCATATGCTAAAAGTTCATACAATGCTTACCAAACGATAATGAAATCAAAATAAAGTTCTCAATCCATCAAGGAATACATAACTGACCAAAACATTGATAAATCAATTGAGTAATCGATTATCTAACTCAAAATAAGAATTTATACTGGGCCAATCGATTGGGCAAATCGATTTCCTGAATTTTTTTAGTGAAAACTGAACTTTGAACTTACATCAATTGATTGGGGAAATCGATTGATGAAGGTCTGAGCCCCTGTATTGCCAAATCGATTGGACAAATCGATTTCATGAAAGATTGAGCCCCTGTATTGAATCCAATCGATTGGGCAAATCGATTTCGTGAAAGACTGAGCCCCTGTATTGAATTCAATCGATTGGGCAAATCGATTTCGTGAAAGACTGAGCCCCTGTATTGAATTCAATCGATTGGGCAAATCGATTTTCCTACTGTTTCTAAGAAAACTCATTACCAAATCGATTGGGTAAATCGATTTCCCTGTCAATTCTTCCAAAATTACATAATCAAACTCATTCACATTAAAACACAACTCCAAAACTTAACACTTAGCAATTTCCACACAAACACCACGACAATTGGGTTTTCGAAATAGTTTTGAAATCAAACATGCTATCACACAATTCCAAAACATAACCCTTAGTAAAATCAACACAATAACAATGACATCTCAAGTTCAGATACTCAATAATAAACTTGAATCAACACACTTACACACAATTTCAAAACATACCGCTTAACGGTTACAACACAATATCCACACAGACAAGATGAACCAACAAATCACATGGCATCACCTTGACGCGACAATCCCAACACAGACAAGATGAACCAACAAATCACATGGCATCACCTTGACTCGACAATCCCAACACGGACAAGATGAACCAACAAATCACATGGCATCACCTTGACTCGACAATCCCAACACGGACAAGATGAACCAACAAATCACATGGCATCACCTTGACTCTATCCACTACAATCGTTAAGTAAATGCAATATGAAAAGATTCCCCGTTTTTAATATTCATTTAACTTAAACGATTTTCACAACAAACATTAAGTAAGCAAGACATTAAGAGATTCCCCATTCTTAATGCTTATTTAACTTAAACAATTTTCACAACACACATTAAGTAAACGAGACATTAAGAGATTCATCATTCTTAATACTCGTTTAACTCTAATGGTTTTCAAATTTCACACAAAACAAACTCACACATATTATCCAATTCAATCCAAAACACATCAATTCATTTCTCCACAAAATCGTTTTCACGACAACATTAAGTAAACGCATACATTAAGAGATTCCCCATTCTCAATACTCGTTTAACTTAACCAATTTTCACAAACACACATTAAATAAACAAGACATTAAGAGATTCCCCATTCTTGATACTCGTTTAACTCTAATTGTTTTCAAATTCCACACCAAACAAATTCAAACATATTATCAATCCACAACAAAACACATCTCAAATTCTATAATTATCAAATATGAACACGTCGAATACGACGACACAAATCAATACAATCCATCACTCAAACACAACAACGTTCATATACTCAAAATCATACATAAATAAATTCAAAAATTCATTTTTCCTCAAAACATTACTTTAACCCTAACCAAATTCTTTTCCACACAACCAGAGATAAGTCCCTAATGCAAACTAAAAGTTTGGAAGGAGCCCTTACCTTCACGTTAGCTGTAACGTGCGATTACTGTACCGCGAGCAAATCTGGTAAAATCTCCGCTCGCAACGCCGCTTCCAAAGTTGGTCCCCTAGCACCATAGCGTGGTAGTGAGCAACTTTCCCTTCTATCTCTTTGCAAAACGAAGCTTAGATCTAGGTGAAACGGGAAGGTTTGTGTTTGACGGTTTTGAAATTCCTAAACCGTTTTTCTTCGTTTTCAGATCAAAAAGGAAGAGTGAAGTTGAGTAATCCTTGTCCTATCACCCACTAAGCCTTGGGTTTCTATTCTTGAGAAAAAGGAAGTAACGCAAAGCGAAAATGGAAGAAGGGGGAGATGGTTGTTTAACGCGAGCAGAGGAAGAAGATGGAAATTTTTTGCTTTTCTCTCCTTTCTCTTTCTTTCCTTTGCTTTTTCCTTTCTTTCTTTTTTTCCTCTTTTCCTTCCAAACATATACTTATATATTACTAATAATAATAATATATAATATATATATAAAAAATATATATAATAATTAAACCTAAACCAATAAATATCTAACAACTCTCATGTCCATCACTTCACTCACATCTCCAACTATTTTGATAAAAATATCTACTCTCGTCGCAACTCAATTGTCAAATACAATATTCAGCAACCCGAGATATTTTGAACAAAACCGCCCAGAATTAAATTCTTCGAAACCCAAATAAATTATTCTTCGACAAATAATTTTAGTCCAATTTCCAAAAGTATATTTTTCGACCTAAATACCGAAAACTGGGTTAAAAGCCTAAGCAATTTAACACAAAATACCCTAAAATTGTATAACCTAGGATTTAAAACTACGGGTCTTACATTACTACCCCCCTAAAATTAGTTTCGTCCTCGAAACTTAAAGTACAAGTAACAATCCACACTAGGTTTGTACTCAAATTCATCATACAAGTCACAACTTGTTTCACCCGGCCTTCTCGAAGGAAGTGTTGTCTACCCCTCTTTATAGGGTGCTTAATAACTTCACACTTGTCCTTAGTCGGTAAGGCTCGTCCGTTCCATTCATCGTGATTTTGTCTACTATCAACAAGAGATTAAGGATGATAAGTCCCTCCATTTGTCAATAAATAACCAATAACCATGATAGTGGCTTATACTATCTTAACCGAACTGTAATAGCGCTCCTTGCAACTTACAACAGAGGTTATCTCAATGTACAAGCAGTCAACAATCTTCTCAAAGTCCATTGAGTTTCCCTTATTTTCCTACAACTTTGATCCTGTCGATGAAGTAAAATATCCCATACCTATGTCACGTAGTCTCATATGCATCCACTTGGTACAAAACATCCATTTGGTACCAAACTGAATCACTTAGAATGACCCCAACACACTGAGCACAGAACAATCACTACATCCGAGAACTCCTAAATTTCTCCCTTGTCCACAAATCCTTGATTTTTCTTAAGTCGTACAACTACGTCAAACTGTAGTGTTCTTATCAGTATGCTCTTCCAGTTATAAATTTAATAATTCCATCCTCACATATGCTTGGTGATCAAAGCTTCCTCAAATATTTTCGAAATCATGTCCAAGACTATACCACTTGGGACACACAACCTTCCTTTCAGTTTAGTACTTCATTTCAAGAGTCACGTTTTCCATTACAATCTAACTTGAATTTAATTCACATATCAAGGTCTACATTTGTCTCATGCCTAACACCTCAAATTCACGCTTCACTAGAAAATTTCTTACATACTTCGCCATTATGCACAAACTCGAAAATAATCCTCCTACCTCTACTGCCAACATTTATTCTGATACTTCTTAATTTCG
>JBBPBS010000206.1:204972-220662 GCA_037974835.1 Cicer judaicum
ATCAAGGTCTACATTTGTCTCATGCCTAACACCTCAAATTCACGCTTCACTAGAAAATTTCTTACATACTTCGCCATTATGCACAAACTCGAAAATAATCCTCCTACCTCTACTGCCAACATTTATTCTGATACTTCTTAATTTCGTTGTGTCCTTCATTTGCAACTTGATGATTATCCTTTCATTATGACAGGTCAACCGCATTGTATTCACTCCATCACTTTTCCATTTATACAAACTTTAAATTTCTACCTCAAACCTTGATACATCTTCATTGTAGTGATTCCACTAAATAAAGGCCTACTAATTCCCGCCAAACTTTTCCATTTCATGTTCAATTGTTTCCTATTAAATAAACCTTTAACTCCTTTGATTGACGAACACCATAACAATCCCTATGACATGCACTCAAGTAATGTCTTTATATCATTGGCATACTTTTATAATAATAATGTCTGAATTATAGGTGAGATAATTCCTTTCCTGAATCTTTAATTGTCATAAGCTACATCTCTATATGCTGCTCCAACAAATTTCTTGGCACATTTTCCAATATTTGTTTTCACTTTCTATCATTTAATAGGATTCTCAGATTTGATCTTCAAAATCTCCAAACACTTCTATCCTCAACATGAATTAATTATCACTTGCCTGTCTCGACTCCTTCAATTATGAATGTTTTAAGCATTACTTGGTCCTCCATCCAACTTGGTGGATATTAAATCATCAACTAATAAAATCAACCATCTTAGGGCCCCAAATCAAATCTCAAATAATCCTTTCAACCTATCAAAATATTAACGTCCTCTTAGTAATTTCCATCCTTTAATAGACTCTCAAACTTATATTATCGCAATCTCAAGTATTATCATGCTCGATACTTCAAATTCCACTTAATGGTAACATAGAGTTCAATACATCAAGGCTTAACTCATTATGTTTTTCCGAACATCGATCAAAATTCACACTTTTGTGTCTATAGATTCATCCAATATTACAATCCATACTTAATAATCCATGTTGCGAATCGAGTCTAACTCGAATGCTCGACTTTATCCCTCAAAGTATTGACTATTCCTCAAAGCGTATTTTATCTAACCAAGGGAGTATTTACTCCTAATGTGCAACGCTCCCTTAACTTCAATACCAGTCTCTTTCATTGACCCCTAAGCACCAAATGTTATTCCAAATGGAAGCCTTATCTTCTCAACAATTCCATGATGTTCACATCTCCTTGACAATTGTCAAACTTCATCCAGTTTCATCCTGAAATCTACCAGGAAAACGTCTAATACTTTTCTTAATCAGATTCCTCAACTTAGATCTTTACTTGAAATCCCTTATTAGTCTAATGTTAATCCATCCATACTCATCATCTTCGAGTTTACACCAACACATAGCTTTTGTGTCCTTCGAACCATTTTATAAATCCCATGCCGTCATGATTTGCTTCAGGTCTGCTAGACAATTCGTCATCTCGAAGATCTTTTCCATTTCTTGAATCCACTAGTCATCTCTTTTCCTGAGTTCTCATCACCCTTGAACTTTGGAGGATGATAACGACGAAAATCTTTCAATCCTCTTGACTTAATAGCATAAATCCCTCTTTCCCTCTTCCCCAGATCCCGTCGAGTCTTTGCAGCAGTTCGTGCAACAACAAAACATCCATGTTATTTGTAGCTTCAACCATTTGATCATCCCTACTGACGTTCGTCCTTGAAACGTCGTTCCCTCTTGGAGGTAGTGTTTCTGAAAAACTAACATCAGGAAGAAGTGTTAACACCACTTCGAATAATTCCAAAACTAAGTTTCGAATATATCAACATGTAATAACTACCCCTGATCTGACAACTCTGACCAATTACCCCGACGCATGATCAGATAACGACTCACAACCTACGGGTTGACTTACAATCTATAACCAAAGGCTCCACATCCCCCAAAGAAAACCAAACCAAAGCTCTAATACCACAATGTAACACCCCGTTTTTCAAAGCGAGGGTGTATTTTTTTTTTCAAAAGAAATTAAAATAAAACAGAGAAATAAATAAGGAAATACGTTTGGATATATACTTAAGTCATTACAATTTATAAGCAGCAGAAAAGTTTTTAGAATTATGAATCCAAAGTATTTACACCTCAAAAAATGGTACATGGAACCCATCGAAAATAAACTGTCATGCTGACAATATTAGTAAAGATACAATTTTCCAATTTAAAATAAACGCATTTCAAAATAAAGACATCTGTTCCCTCTATGTCAACCTAATCTGATCATTCTACAAAACAAACTAAAAACTATACACCCTGAGTGATCTCCACGCGCCCCATAAGATCCTCCTAACATAGCTCCAGTCAAGCATTTCCATCTATATCTCCATCCACAGGGTATGAAACGATAGGATAGTCCTGGCTCTCATCTGAGGGCAAAGCCCAGATTTCCACAATAGTTGTAAAGGGTCACCAACCAAAATTAACAATTAACACATAACATTTAAGTTTTCAAATGCACAAAATACCCTTTTCAACTTAGCATGCATCTTAAAAGGTTTTCCATATGCTAAAAGTTCATACAATGCTTACCAAACGATAATGAAATCAAAATAAAGTTCTCAATCCATCAAGGAATACATAACTGACCAACACATTGATAAATCAATTAAGCAATCAATTATCTAACTCAAAATAAGAATTTATACTGGGCCAATCGATTGGGCAAATCGATTTCCTGAATTTTTTTAGTGAAAACTGAACTTTGAACTTACATCAATCGATTGGGGAAATCGATTGATGAAGGTCTGAGCCCCTGTATTGCCAAATCGATTGGACAAATCAATTTCGTGAAAGACTGAGCCCCTGTATTGAATTCAATCGATTGGGCAAATCGATTTTGTGAAAGACTGAGCCCCTGTATTGAATTCAATCGATTGGGCAAATCGATTTTCCCACTATTTCTAAGAAAACTCATTACCAAATCGATTGGGTAAATCGATTTCCCTGTCAATTCTTCCAAAATTACATAATCAAACTCATTCAAATTCAAACACAACTCCAAAACTTAACACTTAGCAATTGCCACACAAACACCACGACAATTGGGTTTTCGAAATAGTTTTGAAATCAAACATGCTATCACACAATTCCAAAACATAACCCTTAGTAAAATCAACACAATCACAATGACATCTCAAGTTCAGATACTCAATAATAAACTTGAATCAACACACTTACACACAATTTCAAAACATACCGCTCAACGATTACAACGCAATACCCACACAGACAAGATGAACCAACAAATCACATGGCATCACCTTGACTCGACAATCCCAACACGGACAAGATGAACCAACAAATCACATGGCATCACCTTGACTCGACAATCCCAACACGGACAAGATGAACCAACAAATCACATGGCATCACCTTGACTCTATCCACTACAATCGTTAAGTAAATGCAATATGAAAAGATTCCCCATTTTTAATATTCATTTAACTTAAACGATTTTCACAACAAACATTAAGTACGCAAGACATTAAGAGATTCCCCATTCTTAATGCTCATTTAACTTAAACAATTTTCACAACACACATTAAGTAAATGAGACATTAAGAGATTTCTCATTCTTAATACTCGTTTAACTCTAATGGTTTTCAAATTTCACACAAAACAAACTCACACATATTATCCAATTCAATCCAAAACACATCAATTCATTTCTCCACAAAATCGTTTTCACGACAACATTAAGTAAACGCAGACATTAAGAGATTCCCCATTCTCAATACTCGTTTAACTTAACCAATTTTCACAAACACACATTAAATAAACGAGACATTAAGAGATTCCCCATTCTTAATACTCGTTTAACTCTAATGGTTTTCAAATTCCACACCGAACAAATTCAAACATATTATCAATCCACAACAAAACACATCTCAATTTCTATAATTATCAAATATGAACACGTCGAATACGACGACACAAATCAATACAATCCATCACTCAAACACAACAACGTTCATATACTCAAAATCATACATAAATAAATTCAAAAATTCATTTTTCCTCAAAACATTACTTTAACCCTAACCAAATTCTTTTCCACACAACCAGAGATAAGTCCCTAATGCAAACTAAAAGTTTGGAAGAAGCCCTTACCTTCACGTTAGTTGTAACATGCGATTACTGTACCGCGAGCAAATCCGATAAAATCTCCGCTCGCAACGCCGCTTCCAAAGTTGGTCCCCTAGCACCGTAGCGTGGTAGTGAGCAACTTTCCCTTCTATCTCTTCGCAAAATGAAGCTTAGATCTAGGTGAAACCGGAAGGTTTGTGTTTGACGGTTTTGAAATCCCTAAACCGTTTTTCTTCGTTTTCATATCAAAAAGGAAGAGTGAAGTTGAGTAATCCTTGTCCTATCACCCACTAAGCCTTAGGTTTCTATTCTTGAGAAAAAGGAAGTAACGCAAAGCGAAAATGGAAGAAGGGGGAGATGGTTGTTTAACGCGAGTAGAGGAAGAAGATGGAAATTTTTTGCTTTTCTCTCCTTTCTCTTTCTTTCCTTTGCTTTTTCCTTTCTTTCTTTTTTTCCTCTTTTCCTTCCAAACATATACTTATATATTACTAATAATAATAATAATATATAATATATATATAAAAAATATATATAATAATTAAACCTAAACCAATAAATATCTAACAACTCTCATGTCCATCACTTCACTCACATCTCCAACTATTTTGATAAAAATATCTACTCTCGTCGCAACTCAATTGTCAAATACAATATTCAGCAACCCGAGATATTTTGAACAAAACCGCCCAGAATTAAATTCTTCGAAACCCAAATAAATTATTCTTCGACAAATAATTTTAGTCCAATTTCCAAAAGTATATTTTCGACCTAAATACCGAAAACTGGGTTAAAAGCCTAAGCAATTTAACACAAAATACCCTAAAATTGTATAACCTAGGATTTAAAACTACGGGTCTTACACACTACACTGTAGAAAACCGTTCTAGAATTATACCCTCAATATGGCGCTTAAAGTCACTCTCAATATGAAGATTAAATTCATTCGCAATATGGTACTATGACCACTCATAACTATGGCATAACGACCGCTCTAAAATAAATGGATTATGGAATTACAACCGCTCTAGAAAACAAAGGGACTGCGGCATAACGACTTCTCTAAAACCGAAGGGACTGCAGAATTGCGGCATAACGACTTCTCTAAAACTGAAGGGACTGCAGAATAACAACCGCTCTAAAAAACGAAGGAACTGCGACATACCAACCGCTCTAAAAACTGGAAGGAACTATGGTATAATGACCGCTCTAAAAACTGAAAGGGACTGTGGTATAATGACAGCTCTAAAAAACCAGAAGGGACAGAAAGAAAGGGGAGAAGTGACTTGAAATTAGGAGTAGAATATAAGAGAGAGAAAATAAAAAGTTGAGAAAATCATCCAACATTGGTGTGTTTTACGCAATAGTTTGAAGCTCATTATATAGTGATGGAAGTAAAATCACATTTATTTTCTAATCAATGTGAGACTTTAGTATAGATTTGAAACTACTCAAAATATGATAGTTTTCTAATGTAAGATTTCAAGAAAAATTCATTCCAATGTGGGGCTTGAATTCTAAAACAAGTTTCTTTCTACTTAAATTTACAAAAAATATTTATTTCCAATGTAGGACTTCAACATATTTTTAAACTCACACTATAACATACTTATGTTCCAACAACAACACATCTCACGATGATCCTTTTCAAAATTCGTTGATAAAAGATCGACTCTTTCTCTCTTCGTACAACTCTCAATATTACTACTACTACACATCATATCACATATTATCATGTAAATCATATATTGATAAACACATATTATCATACAAATCATATATTTCCAAAATAAATGACCTTCCATAGTGTTTGACCTTGACACTACTCCTTCCAATTGCACTTATTTTTGTTTAAAGAAAAATTCGATAAACAAATCAAAGAATTTATGTTTAAGCCTATGTAAATACTCTCCCATGTTGATAAACTAGGGATTAAGAATTATTAACTTTTAATGCAATTACAGTTTATCTACCTATTTCTATTATGAAATGTTCATGTGTATTTCATGTAATGAAAGACAATCAAACATTTTATAAAATGTTTCAAGACACTAAAATATACACAATCTTTTTACCGCATAATTAACAAAGGTAGTGTGCTTTTTTGTATGAAAAATATAATTAAGTAATTGAACACAATGTCAATCAATTTTAAAATGTATGATGATTACACCACATTTAGTAGTTTTTGAAATTGGTCGGTTCAATAAATTTAGGAATGAAATGCTTTAGAATGATTCAAATTAATATTTAATTCTAAAAAAAATATAAAAAATACTTCAATATAATGTTGGTCTATGTAATTCATTCATTTTGTGTGTCTTAGTTCTTAGAACTTTTCGGTTCAATATGATCCCTATTTATGTTTCATTTTAGTAATTTGTTTTTTGTTTTAGTCTCTATAATATACTATTGTTTTATTTTTAGTATGTTTTACATTTTTCAATCATTTAAGGAGACACTAACTAATATATCATCAAATATTTCAAAAATTAAAACAAATATAAATGTACTAAAAGACTAAACTAAAACAACAAGTACTAAAATTTGTCAAAAAAAAAAGTACTATAAAAAAAAATAAAATTTACTTTGAAAATATTACATTTATAGAATTAGCATAAATACTCCACTCCAAAATTTCTTTAAATTCTCAAGAGGGTTGGGCTTAAATGTGTTTTTTCCCCCATAAGTGTTTCAACTATGTTTTTTTATCAAAATTTTCAAATTAATTATAAATCAGTATAAATATTAAGTAGATGTTGAACCATAAAAAAAAAAAACTTGACAAATTAAAGGAATGAGATAGAAGAAAGAGGCACAAGTATTTTTATATTAATTTAAAATAAACTTTTACCACATCTAGTACTCTTTTTATAGAGAGATTTTTCTTGAATAAAGTTGATGACTTAAACAGATAAAGAAGCTAACAATGCTACTACAATTGAAAAAAGTGAAAAAAAATTCAATTCCGTTGATTGTTCAAAAAAAATTCTCAGAAAAAATAAAAAATAAAAATATGTGTGAAATTTTAACCCACATGTGTGGTTAACAAAAGGGACAACATCCCTTATTTCAAATCGATCAGAAACACTACAACATGTCTTTTAGAAAAAAGACTGGCAGCCGCAAAAGCATGAAGAAAGAAACAAACAAAGCAGCGATTAAGAGAAGGAATTATGGGTATTAGAGTGGATGTTGATCCGACAAACGTTTTTCGTTTTGGCTAAAATTTTAGTATATTGTTCATTTTACTGAGTTTGTTATTCTAATAATTTTGATATTGTTCATGTTGATCCGACAAAGGTTTTGATTGATTTAATAGTTTTTGAATGTGTGGTATTTGATATTATTGTGATATTAGATGTTGAATGAATTACGTGTCTATGTTTGACTTGATGAGTTTATGTGATGATAAAACTTGGATGCACGATATGTTATCAGTTTATGTGACGTGACAATAAAATTTAAATGCACTATGTAAAGCGAGTTCATGTGACAATGATATTATATTGAAGGTTTAATGTTATAAATTTGTGATGAGTTTATTGATGTCACCTCATAGTTGATGAAATATTGGTGATTCCATGTCAAGCTAAAACTGATACTTTTGATGGAGTATCATAGACCAACGAAAGGAGAAACTAGATGTTACGGGTGTTTGACATGGAGATTATTTTGTCATCATATAGGTAGGGCCTAACAAGTCTAATGATGTTTGATAAGTACAACTGAATGTGTCTAATTACAAGGCAATATTGTTAGACCTTAAAGATATTCTGGTCGGGAATTCCTAGGTGACTTGGAGGTAGCCTCCCAAAATCCCTCCAAATGATGGGAGCTACCAATTTACCTTGACTATCATGTATATGTGTCTCAAGTTGAGTTGAGGAAATCTATGAGGACAAAGGAAATTTGAATTTACATGCACTTGCGTGGTGACATAGTATCAAGTCTCATAACCAAATACTTCAGTGTTAGAATGATACCAAAATATGAAGTAAAGTCTAAACTCATGCATAATATTGCATTAACTAGTGATTGTTCTATTGCGATTAATGTGTATTGAATGTGATAATAATTTCTCCTAGAAAAAATGATGTTATAGTAAGATGTTGATTTCGGTTGAATGACTTTGACGTTATAATATTATTTTATTTTGTTGAATATTTTGATACACCATGATGTGTTAAGATACAGTTCTATTATAATTATTTGCATGTCTTTGTTACTTATATTAATTATACTATCAACATGATTTCGAAACTCACCCTCTTCGTTGTATGTGTTTGACTGTCTTGACTCTGTGTTGGATGTTATAATAAGATGTTGATTTCAGTTGAATGATTTTGACGTTATAATATGATTTTATTTTGTTGAATATTTCGATACATCATGATGTGTTAAGATACAATTCTATTATAATTATTTGCATGTCTTTGTTACTTATATTAATTATACTATCAACATGATTTCAAAACTCACCATCTTCGTTGTTTGTGTTTGAATGTCTTGACTCCGTGTGTGTGAAATCGCAGTTATTAAAAGATTGTGAGTCTTGAAGTTGAAGTTTTGAAGATATGTGATTTATATCTCCCCCCTTTATTTTTATTACAAGTTATTACGAGAGCCAATTATGTTCTTTGTTAAATGTCTAAATGTTTACCTATTGTTCTTGTATTATGTGATAGATATTTTTCAGTAGCATTGTATAAAACCCAATGTCAATTATCTAAAACTTGAAAATTGGATCCATTCACCTTAATAAAAACATAGGCAATAATAATGAATAATAATTTTGAATCACTAAATTCAGCTGAAAACTATATATCACAATTATAGTTTACAATTTATTCAACAATTTCTTAATATATTACATCTGGAATTGAAAGACCATTGTCCGATAAAATAAAAATAAAATATCAAATTTAAATGTCAGCGACTCTGGAGCTACTCTTATGATGCTTAGTCCGTCTCAAGTTCCTCCAGCTGCTAAGGAAATTAAAATAAAGGGGTGATATATAAAATCCCAACGAGCTATGAAAATAAAGGGAGAGGTATTTTAAAAAATATTTCTTTCATAGGTATGTGAAAAAACATGAAATTATGATGCATCTCATGATGAAGCTCTCAACTTTAATTTTGCATAAAAGTTTACCTGAACATTATTTCATTAAAGTTTTAAAACTATACATGACCTTAAATATTTTCCTTGAAACAAAGAAAAGTCACCCAATATCTTGATGTGAGTCACCAAGATAATTGGGACTTGTTTGATAAATGTGGTCTGGTCAAACCCCAACCAACATTTTGATTCTTCTTCTTTATCAGTTGTTCGATGCATGTAACAACCTGAATGTCCCATCATGAATAAGGTCGTGCATGATCTAATTAATGAGAATATTTTGAACTTGAGATATTTTGTATGCAATGAATCTTCATCTACAACATCTATAAAACAACTTAGTAATGTATTGAAATTCAAGCAGTAATTAAATCATAACTCCCAGATTCATAAGCAAATATATCAGAGGATGCATGGACCAAAGGCAACATGATCAGAGGATGCATGGACCAGAGACAACGTGGTTAGAGGATGCATGGACCATAGGCAACATGGTTAGAGGATGCATGGACCAAAGGAAACATGGTTAGAGAATGCATGGACCAGAGGAAACTTGTCTCGTAGAAGTATAAGAGGAAATGCGTCCATTGGATGTATAAGAGGAAACACGTCCCTTGGAAGTATCAAAGGAAACACATCGCATGGAAGAATAATAGGAAACATGCTTAGAGGATGTTGAACAATGATCAAAGTTAGAGGAAAAAGAATAAAGAGTCAGATGGAGAAGAATAGAGAAAGAATATTAGAGGTGAGACAAAGAAAACCACCAAATGCAGATATACATAGAATTTTAACAATAGCCACCAAAGAAAAAATGGAGAAAACTTCCAAAGGTAGAAATACTTAGAGTTTTAATAATAGACACCAGAGGCAAAATGAAGAAAACTACTAGAGGAAGAAACACTTATAATTTGACAACAAGTAATCAGAGGCCATAATAGATACAATCATAAGAGACAAAATACATTGGCAAGAATAGAAAACATTCATGTATTTGTCTTTAGGGGTAGAATTCACACCTTGCACTAAAATTCAAATATCAGAATTTTGATATTCCTAAATCACTAACACAACAACAAGTATACAAACTACATGCATATCAATTTAAATCATTTGGGTGCAGATTTAAACCACCTATATGCTAAAGATTTCATTTCTCTCACGAATCTAAATTCTTTCAATCCCCAAAGTAATTTCTAACAAGAAATAAAATATTTCCATAAATAAACCCCCAATAACTCTTATGCTAAAAATAAGTTAATATAATAGAACTCATTGAAATGAAACTAAAGAAGAAGATGATTCTGGTTCAAAGTAGATCTGAGCTCCTCATGCAGATGGTTTCCCTGCTTCACTAATTTGAGTAGATTCGCAAGGAGGAAGAGGCAGATTCCTGCATGCAAGTTTGTTGGGCAGGTTTGGGGAATTTTAGTGAACATTTCGTATTTGGAGATTTTGGGAGAAAAGGAAGAATAGAGGATTTGGAAAAGAAGGTGAACAATCATCGATATTGTGTTTTTAGAATGTTTTAAGAGTGTGTTACTGGAAAATGAAGAAAAATGAAGGTGGAAGATGGGTTAGAACACATGAAAGAAGGAGAAAAAGAGATAAGTAAAGGTGACAAGCTCTATGTTTGCCACTTGGACTTGTGAATATTGTAACACCCCAAATTTTACAATAAATTATTTTATTAATGAAATAGAATTTTAAATAATCAATTTGAATTTAAAATTATTTTAGAATATATGTGCTTTCTATTATTCTAATCTTGTACATATTAGACTAATTGAGTGATATAAATATTATATTTTATTATTTTATATATCTTTCTAAAAATAATGGTATTTTAGTGAAATATTTAAAAAAAATAAGATTTTATGCGATTTTACATGTATCGGCATGTGAGTATTAATGTGATGTTTTCATGTGCGTTGGACTGAGTTAAGTGTGCACATAGTTATGTTTTAATTAATTTAAACTATTATCTATTTTTATTTATTTATTTTATAAATAATTATCTTGAGATAATGCTAATATTGTGTTTGATTCCCCTTATTTTGATATATTTGTTATAGCATTGTGATTTTATATAATTTTATTATGATTTAGTAATTAATATAAAGTGTTGATGTTATATTTTTTTATTTTGTGATTTTGACTATTCTCTAATGATGATATTATTTTAATGGGAGTGTTTTGAAAAGTATTATAATTATAGTGACTATTTTGAATATGAGAGTTTTTGTAGTTATATGTATTTTTTTTAAAGGTTAATTATTTTAATTACAATAATATGTCATATATTAGTTGTGAAATATTAGTGATGTATTAAAAATTAAATGATATTTGGAAGAATATTGAAAATGAGATTAAGTAACTATATTAATTTTGTATTAGCAAAATACAAATAATAATAATAAAACAAAAAATAAATAAATAAGGGGACCAATGAGTTTGACCCATGTGTGAATCCTAATTGTTAATAAAATAAAATAAAAAATAAAAAAGAAGAGAGTTGGTTTGTAGTCGTAAAAGCAAAGAGGAAACACAACAACAAACCTATCATTTGACATCAGTGATCGATAACTATTTCAGAAAACTTTCTCAGTTTTCATCCAAATTTTCGTATGTTGTTTCACTCATTTAGTTAATCAATTAAACACATTTTTTCAGATTTTTAACCATCACAATTTCTCTCTAAAATATTCAACTTATTCGTTTATGGTCTTTATTTTGCACCGTTCTTCTTTACCGTAAGTTCAAATTGAGTGAAATCAACGTCAAAATGACCATGTAAATAGTTGATATATTATCTATTGATTGGTTTTCTGATTTATGGTAAGTTTCCTTGACCGAATTTTGAAATTTAGTTTTTAAAGTGTCTTCTCATAATTTATTTTTGACATTTACCCATAAACTGTCGAGTTAGATCGATTGAAGGATAAATAGTCAAAAAACAAAGGTTGTTTACTCGTGAAATTATATTCGTGTGCGAAAGCGTCGAAATAAAGTAAGGGGGTGAGAGAGCGTTTGTATTCATGAGTATAATTCATTGTGAGTAGGGATGGAAATAGGCTAGGCCATCCGCTAGGGGCCTATGGCCTGACCTACTTATGGTCTGGCGTGACTTGGCCTATTTAATTAAAAGGTTAGGCTCAGGCTGTTTTTAAAGCCTATTTATTTAAATAGGTCATTCTATATTAAGTAACTGTTCCATATTTGATAACGATCTATATTTGGTAGTCGTTCTATATTCGGTAGTCGTTCAATTAGTCAATCAGCAATCGTTCCATATTTGTTTAAGAGATAATAATAAGTGCGTTTGTTTCAGATTTTTTTTAAATTATTTTGTTAGAAAAAATATTTTTTGTTTAATATATATAGATATATTCATTGATATTGATATGTGGAGACCATCATGTGGTATTAGCAGGTCATTTAAATATTTTAATGTGAATAAGGCTTTTAAATAGGCTTCCAGGCCAGACAAAAAAAAAGAGCTTATGATACGCCGTAGGCCTAAAAAATAATTTGTAGGTCAGGCTCAAGCCTTTCAAAGTCTGGTCTAGCCTGGCCTATTCTCACCTCTAATTGTGAGATAAACGGGAAAATCGTATTTTTCAACGACTCATTCAGGTTTTGCTATGTACGATAATAGCCTTTTGAGTGATAAATTAATTAATATACAAATATGGAAATTGAGAGATTAAAATATAAAATAGACATATTTGTAAGGTGTTGATTGATTAAATTTCTTTAAATGCATGATATTTGATATTATTGTGATATTGGGTGTAGAATGAATTTTATGTATATGTTTGATTAGATGAGTTTATGTGATGTGATAATCAAAGATGGATGCATTGTGATGATTTGATGTGATGATAATGATGTATGATTAATAATTATAATATTATAAATTTGTGATAAGTTTATGTGATGCGATAAGATTGATGATAGTGATGCTATAAATTTGTGATGAGTTTATATGATGATGATGTGTGATTAATGATAGTGATGTTATAAATTTGTGATGAAAATATTGAAGTAACCCCATAGTTGATGAAATAATGGTGATTCCAATTTGTATTTAAGATGTCGGTTTTAATGGAATATCATAGGCCAACGAGGGGAGAAAATAAATATTGAGAATTGTGGAGATTATTTTTTCATCATATAGGTAGGGCCTGACAAGCCTAGTGATTCTGGGAAAGTACAACTGAATGAGCATGATTATGGCGGTCTTCTATTGAGCCTTAAGGAAAATATACTGTTAGACCTTTGAGGTATTCAAGTGGGGAATTCCTAAGTGACTTGGTGGTAGCACTCCAAATATCTGGAGCTATCATACAACACATGTTTACCTCAACTTTCGCGTATATATGTCTCAGGTTGAGTTGGGGGGATCTATGAGTACATGACCTATTGGAATTGTCCATCATCGGGATGGTAGCATAGTATCAGGCCTCCTAACCAATTACTTCAGAGTTAGAATGATATCACATTATGAAGTAGAGTCTAAGCTTATGCATAACATTGCATTTCCTTGTGATTGTTTTGTTGTGATTAATATGTTTTAAAAGTAATAATAGTTTTTCTTAGATGATTTGATGCATATTATAATGAGATAATTATTTTACTTGAGTGAGTTTGAGATTATAATGTGGTACTATTTGCTTAAATATTTTGATATATTGTAATGTGATTATGATACAATCTATTATGGTTGTTTGCATGTTGTTCTTACTCATATTATACTATTAACATGATTTCAAAACTCACCTCCTTTGTTGTTTGTGTTTGATTGACTTGGCCATGCGTTTGCGAAATCGCAGTTATGATAAGTTAATGAGTCTTGAGGTTCAAGTTCGGGAGAAACTCCGCTCTGGTAGGTGATACCGGGAATAAGAATTGTAATTTGTATTTTCCTTTTACTTGTTTTCTTTTAGAAATGACTTTTCATATGAAATTCTTATAAGTACTAGTAAGTTTTTGAAATTACATTAAGAAATTATAGTTAAGTCAAGTCTATTGAGATTTCACTATTTTAATTTGAGGAATAAAGTTGAATTGTTACGCCTGTATTTAGAAGAACTCGATATCTTGAACTAGTTACAAAAAATTTTATTTCCTTGAAAATAGACTTTATTTATCCGCAGTCAATTCTTATATAAATCTAGTATGAATTATTATATGTTATTTTTGAGGTTTAGGGTGTCACAAATACTACTACTTCTCTATTATACCCTTGCTCTTAATTTAATATTACTATAAATTAACAATTAATAAAATTCTATAAATTCTAATACTTAAATATTATAAATATTCCTAAAGTAGTAGGAGGGCATGATTTGTGAAGATAACTCTGGATTTTATGTTTCTACTTAAGTGACTAAGTAAACTATAAAATTGTTTGTTATAGTTAATTTTTAACAGTGATAAGATTTTTTAAGAGCTAGAAAAGAAAACTTCAATTTTGCTTGAATTTTTATATATTCTTTTCACCATTAAGCTTAAATTAAAATATTTTATTAGCAATTTTACTTTTTCTTTGAGTCAGTTTGGTATATTCAAAATTTAAAGTAGTAGCTTTGAGTTTGAATCGTTGTTTTAAAGTTTGGTTTTCACCTTTAATCAGTTAAAAAAATTTTAATCTTGATACTTCATAGATTAAAATGGTTGATCTAATATCTATTCGGTTGAGACATTGATTTTAGTAGAAACCACAAGTGTGAGGTTTAAAGTATGTGAGGTTTAAAGTATTGATGTTTAAATTGTTGAAATTACGTTTTCGTTGAAACTTAATTTTATAAAAGAAAAATTGTTCATATCTATTCTTTTAGTTAGATGGAAAATATATCTTCAGTTTAAAGTTTTGATTTTGAATAGAAAGTATTTGTTTTTGATTTTAAGTTAGCTTGAGTAGAATTATTTGTGATTGTTGTCATTATTATTGTTATTAGTTTTAAAATAACTTTATAGATTTTACTGTCAATTAAAAATATTGTTTTGAAAAATATTTTTAAAATTTTTAAAAAACAATTTTTTTTAATATAGAACACATAACTTTATTTTGTCAAAAGAAGAAAATATTGATTTTTATTTTGATACGTTTAAAATCATTTTTTTGGTGATGAAACAAATTAAAGGTTTAACGGTAATGAAAAATCAATTTTAAAATGTGAATTTTAATATTAAATCTCTTAAAAGTGTTGATTGGTGTACCTCGATGATTAAAGTTTTAATCTTACTATAGAAATCATTTTAGTGCATTCATCATAATTTTGAAATAATGTCCAATTCATATTATTAATAATAGTAAATTTTTAATATTCAAAGTTGGTAAAATTTTAAGATTAGTATTTTTTGAAAATAAATTGCGAAGGAGTTAAAGTTGATTTATTTTATAAAACAAAAATAATTTTATATTT
>JBBPBS010000206.1:228753-252029 GCA_037974835.1 Cicer judaicum
ATAATAACTTAATATTGAATTAAATTTATAATAATAGATATGTCTTTTATTTTTAGTTTTTTAATCTCTATGCAAAGTTATGATATAAAATTACGGAGAATGATTATTATTTAGAGATAAGGTTAACTTTTTTTTTTGTTTATCATAGGTTTTTTGGTTATCATAGGTTT
Source organism: Cicer judaicum (assembly GCA_037974835.1). Taxonomy (NCBI): domain Eukaryota; kingdom Viridiplantae; phylum Streptophyta; class Magnoliopsida; order Fabales; family Fabaceae; genus Cicer; species Cicer judaicum. The sequence goes on from JBBPBS010000206.1 coordinate 228,924, forward strand.
TTAACTGTTTGTCCTTTCTTTTTCTTTGTGCTATTAAGATAGTTGTTACTTTTTAATTATTAAAATGAAATTAAAATATTGTAATGTATTTAAATGTAATGAATTATCAATAGTAACTTAATATGAAATTAAGTTTGTAATAATAGTATTTTTTATTGTTAGTTTTTTAATATGCATGAGTTAGTGCTTATGGCCGAATGTCTATCAAAATAAATTTGTTATGCTCTTGACATTGTAATCTTTTGGCTAAAGTGAACTTAGTACTTGTTTACATCCAATTATCTATTATATATAGTTGAATTAAATTTCTAAAAAACAAAAAAGCAATTGAAAATGTCATTTTGTGGTTTAAGAATTCAAAAGTGTTCCACAAGCTCTTAGTTAAAGAAAAACAAATTATTTGTATCCAAAAGAAAATGTTTTGTCCATATTAAAATACAACTCAAATACATAGATAAAAGTAAAAGGAAAAATAGAAGATGAGTAAAATTAAATGGAGAAAGAAAATGATTTAAGGATAAACTTTGACTCAATTTATGAAGTCGCAATCATATTAGAAAATGACATAAGATTACACAATATCGCATTTTCCTTGATATTTGGGGTGAGAAATCATATTACATTAAAACTACATAGATAAAAAAAAAAAAAAAAAAAAAAAAAAAAAAAAAAAAAAAAAAAAAAAAAAAAAAAAAAAAAAAAAAAAAAAAAAAAAAAAAAAAAAAAAGAGGAAATATAGAAGATGGATAAAATTTAAATGAAGAAAGAAAATGACTTGATTTGACCCAATCGAGGAAGTCACCAAAAGGTTACACAATGTTACATTTTCCATTGATACCTGATTGAGAGTTGAGAAGCCATGAAAGGTTTAATGTTGGGTAAACGACAAAACTTTGTATCTAAAGTGTGCTCTCCACCAAAGTTTAAGATTATATGGAAAGAACAATTTTTGAGATAACATAAGATAGGATGTACAAGTTAGAAATGGAAGAGTACTGAAAGTTGATTGAAATAAGAAGATAGTAAAATTGCTTTTATGAGGAGCTTTGATAGTAAAATTATTTTCATGAAGAACTTTTATGTGTGGGTTCTCAACATATGCATATGATAATGTGTGAGATGCAAAAGCTTTTGTGTGTGGGTTCCCAACATATCTATATGATATAATGTGTGAAATGCAAAAGTTGAATTGAGAAATAAAAGAAATAAAAGATGTAAGATGAATTGTAGAAGCATATGAAAGGTGTCACATAGAAATATAAGTGATGTGGAACAAATATTATGATGTGGCAGATAAGTGTGTGATGTGCCAATTAATAGAGTTGGGAGTTTGTTTTAATATATTATAATAGATTGGAAAACAAATCATACATGCTAAAGCCTACATTTCACGTAAAGATAGGGAATATGAATACGGAGTCTCATAATTAATTAATAAATGTTTAATTCAAGAATAGTTCAAGCATCTAAAATACTTTAACGAGCTCCCATTAACTCAAAACACCAAAAGACTTTAAAAAAAGGATTTGAGTTACAATATTGATATATAAGTGTGGTTAGTGGTTCTGCTAAAAAGTTTTCAATTTTAACAAAGGTCATAGGATACCTCTCACAAAAGAAAACTCATGAGAAAATCTAAGAAACAGATAGAAAAATGGAAATGAATTGATTGAATCTTATTGCTTCAATGATTACAATGATTGATTTCCTATTTATACAATGAATGTAATCTAACTAACCAACTAATTAAGGGAATGACTTGTTCAGTAAGTAACCAGTCAAAACTATTTTTCTACATTGAGACTATAAAACTTGAGACAAGTGTTGATTAGCTGGAGCTGTGAGTTTCTAAGTTTGTTTTCTCCTTTTGACACTCTCCCTCAAGCTGAAGCCAAAACATTTCCAAGAGGCCAAGTTTGTGTATGAGTGTTCTGAAAACAGCAGGATGTAATGCCTTGCTGAGGAAATCTGTTACTTGATCTTGGTTGGAAATTGAAAGAAGCTTCACGAGCCCGGCAAGTAATTTTTCCTTGACAGTGTGGCAATCTATGTCAATGTGCTTAGGCCTCTTGTGGAATATTGGATTGGCTGCAATGTGGAGTGTGCTTTGACTATCACAAAAGAGCGTGGACCAACTATCTTTGGTGAGATTTTTTTTCCGGCAAACCGAGTTCTTAACTCCAGTTTCCCCCTCCGTCCACGCTCTGCCGTCATTGCCACCGTTGCCTATGAAAATTTGAAATAAGCATATTTAGAAGGAAGTGGCAAGTTACCTATGATTATTTCAGCCAAACTTGAAGATGAACAGGAAGATAAGCTGTTGCAGATTTTGAGAAAACACATGAAGGAAATCGGGTGGACCTTGGTTGATATTCCTAGTATTAGCCCATCCATGTGTATGCATAGGATACTACTAGAGGATGGGATAAAATCAGTCAGGACACCCCAAAGGCTACTTAACCCATTAATTTTGGATGTTGTAAAAAAAGAAGTGACCAAGCTCTTGCAAGTAGACATTATATAACCCATCTCTGATAGTCAATGGGTGAGTCCGGTGCAGGTAGTCCCTAAGAAAACAGGACTCACAGTGGTTAAAAAGGAAAATAATGAACTACCCGATGGAGCGTGGACCAACTATCTTTGGTGAGATTTTTTTTCTGGCAAACCGTGTTCTTAACTCCAGTTTCCCCCTCCGTCCACGCTCTGCCGTCATTGCCACTGTTGCCTCCAACGATTTTTGTCAATGAATGACCACTCCAGCAACGTCGTACATCCTAGATCGGCTCACCCCTCCATACACGTTATCACCAAGCATCCACATGCCGGCACGCACCACCATGCGTCGCCCCTCTTCGCGAGCGTGAGATCCACGTGTCGCCTGTAACCACCGTGTGTGTCAGTGCATCCAGTAGCCGTTCACGACACCGCTACTTCTGTGGCACTCGCCTCAGCCTTCTGATTTCATATATGCCCTCAATTTTCAGCTTAGAGTAACGGATATACGAGTTCCAGTTCAAACAGATCATGTTTTCCCAGTTCAGACGCGTTTTCTGGCACTCTTTACCGACCATGACGTCTCAGTTTTGAAAAAAAAGAGCATATTCACCAACTACATCACCTCTCTCCTCTCTTTGTCAAAAAAATTGAATGGATCAAATTATGACAGTTCAGCCGCCGACATCAAACTATGGATGTTTGGTCAAGGTTACGAGGACCATCTCACTCAAAATCCAGAAAAAATGGTTGTGATTGAAACATCAAAATGAAAACAAATAAATGCTCAATTGTGTAGTGTCATTAAGTCTACACTTCATCCAGATGTTAAACCGATTTTCCGTCCACATCTCACGTGTGAATCGGTTTGGAGTCAGGCAAAGGCACTCTATACTAACGACACTCAACGTCTCTATGGAGTCTTTCACTGCTTATTGAATATCATTACTTTAAAGATGATAGATGGCTCTATTTCTTCATGATTTTAATGAGCTTATCCCTCTTGCTGCAAGTAATCCAATTGAACAAAAGAAGGTGTTGGATTAATGCAGCACCTTTTTCATGCTCCTTTCACTCTATGGCCTACCCTAGGAGTACTCTACAACTCGTGATCAAATTTGGGATTATTACTGTTTCACATATGTCTACTACCTCAGCGATCCTTCTTCGAGTACCGGCAAAATATCCAGTTAAGCACTTTATTACCTCAACTCTGGGTGACACTATTGCCCTTGCATCTTTGGGACATAATCAGAGTCGCTCTCGTGGAGGACCATCCAACTCTAATTGTTCCAAATGTGAGTATTGTAATCGGCTTGGACAAAACATTGATCGTTGTTAGAAGTTGCATGGTAAGCCTTTGTCTTTGATAAATGCAACTCAGCTTGATCATTCTGCCATTATTCAGACTACACCATTTCCACAAGGCTCCCTGACAAATTATGAAGATTTCCTTCAGTGGGTTCAGAGTCATCCAAACTCTACTTCTCCTACTTCGGTTGCACACACTAGTAATTCATCTATTTACCTCTCTCACTCATCTTCTCTTGACTCTTGGGTTATTGATTCTGGTGCTTCTAATCATGTCATTGGTAGCAAAGGTCTATTTTCTTCTCTCTCTACATCTGGTTTTTTTTACCTACTATAACTTCTGCTAATGGCACTCAAATTCGGTCTTAAAGAGTTGGCATTGTCCAAATTCTCCCTTCCATATCAGTTGCATCTGTTATTTAGGTACATAGATTCCCTATTAATTTACTTTCAGTTAGTTGATTGACTCGATCCCATGACAATATTATTACTTTCAGTAAAAATAATGTTACCTTGCAGGACTGAAGTTCTGGGCGGACCATTGGCTTCGAATGTGAGTCTCAAGGCCTCTATTATCTTTATCCATCTTCTAAGACGTGCTTTGCCACAGAGTCCCCTCATATTATTCATGCTCAGTTAGGACACCCAAGTCTTACCAAACTTCAAAAACTGGTGCCTAGGGAAACACACCCATAATAATTTTCCTAATTGAGTCAATAATTCATGTGAGTCGTGTTAGTTAGGGAAACAGACCCTTAATAATTTTCCTAATCGTGTCAATAAAAGATTTTCGTCTCTCTTTGCTTTCGTTCATTATGACGTTTGGGGTCCCTCTCGTACTGTGTTGATTTTAGAGTCTTAGTATTTTGTTATTTTTATTGGTGATTACTCTCGTGTACGTGGTTATTTTTAATCAAAATAGAGTTGAACTATTTTCCATTTTTTAGCAATTTTATCAAGAGATTAAAACTCAATTTGGTGTTTCTATTTGTACCTTACAAAGTGATAATGCTCGGGAATATTTCTCCCATCAATTTCAAAATTGAACAGCATTCAAATGATATTCTACACCAAACATCATGTCCTCATACACCCAAACAAAACAAGTTAGACTAACGCAAAAATCGGTATCTCATTGAAACCACACGAATCTGACTTCTCCATGTCTATTCTGTGTTTGGGGGATGTACTATATTTTGAATCTACCCATGTAGCCATTAAACCTCATCAGGACATTAATCCCAAACCTCCTCAGGTAGTTATCCTTATTCAGTCCACTCGTACTCCTATCAAACCTATCGAGGCTTCCGCCAACCTCCACGACCACCACAAACATATCAGCATCATTGCCTACTCTTTGTTGTGCCTATTCCTGTTCCCATTACAGAGTCTTCTCTAATGCCACCTCCATATTTGGCCCTGCCACTTGAGCATGACCTTCCCATTGTTCTCCGTAAGGATATTCTCACAACTAGTAATCCATATCCTCATTATATTGATTGATGTTATCACTATTTTTCTCCTTTGCATTACACTTGCTTGTCTTCTTTGTCTTTTGTTTCAATTCCTAAAACTTCAGGTGAAGCATTGTCCCACCCTGAGTGGAGGCAAGCAATGCTTGAGGAGATATATGTTATGCAAAGAAGTGGTACTTGTGAACTACTTCCTTCTTCCTTTACCTAATTGGAAGTCTTTAGTCGATTGTTGTTGGCTCTATACGGTGAAGGTTGGGTCTGATGTAAGGATTGATCGATTTAAAGCTTGTTTGGTGTGGTTCGTAGTGAAGCTGATCACTCGGTATTTTATCGTCACTCAGCCCAGGGGTGCATCTATCTTATTGTTAATGTGGATGGCATTCTTATAATTGGTAGTGATCAACAAGGAATATTCCACTTGAAACAACATCTTTCAAATCAGTTTTAGACTAAAGACCTCGGTAAACTCCGTTGTTTTTTGGCTATAGAGGTAGCCTAATCCAAAGATGGCCTTGTAATTTCACAAAGAAAATATGCTATGGATATTCTTGAAGAAACAGGTCTATTAAACGTCAAGCCAGTTGATACTCCAATGGATCTAAATGTCAAACTCCTACCTAATCCAGGGTAGCCTTTATCAGATTCAGGAAGATATAGGGGATTGGTTGGAAAAATAAACTATCTCACAGTCACCTGTCATGAAAGTTCATAAATTCTCCTTGCTAAGAACATATGGATGTTGTCATCCAGATTCTTAAATACATCGAGCAATAAAATTGACATCATTTCATCTAATAGGAGTGGCATGTGATTGGTTTGATATATTTTCACGTGGTAAACAAGTGGGGTCACCTCCATTAGCATGGAGAGAATTCTCTCATTTGTTCATGGCTCATTTTCTTCTAGAGAGTGTTCGAGGTGGATTAGCTCATGAGTTTAAGCGATTGGAGCTCATGTTTCTATCTTTTTAGTTTTGTATTTTAAAAGCTCTTTATAACTTAGAATAATTTTTTAGCTTGTTTCTAAACTTTAGGTCGAAATTGAATTATAATTTTATTATTTGTATTTTGACCCTTCATTGCTCTGCATGCCATAACTTGAGCTATGGATATTGGATTGGTGCATACGAGCAAGCGTTGGAAAGCTAAAAATCACAGCTACAAATTATGTGCTGGAAAAAGAAAGCCCAATGCCGAACTTAACTGGGCCTAAATTATAAATTTCGTAATCTGGACTTTTGTAATAATTTTAAATAGCGGACAACTTGTTTTTAAACGCGAAACCCTAAAGCCCAATTTCGAGTAATATATATTGGGAGTTTTCTTTCTTTTTTAGGACAAAAATTTTAGGGTTCAGATTGAAAAAAGAAATAAACATTTTTTACTTTAGTTTCATGAAAGCCTAATTTTATAAGATTAATCCACGAGTTCAGACTTTCATCAATATCTCGAGATTCTGGTTACATCGTCGATTTTGCTTCATGATTCTATATTTTTTATTTGATTATATTGATATTCTAATTGCTTAAGTTGAATTTCAATAGAATCGATTAAATTCATTTGACAGAATTTTGTTTCGGTTTCTAAATTAATTGAATTATAATTTTGCGACGCTTGATAGTTAATTGTAGTATTTTGATGATTGTAATGTTTAATATAGTCAAAGAAACCGAATTTACATAGGATTGATTACGTTTGTTTGATCAATACTATAGTCAAATAAGAATATAATCAAGAATTATAAATTAAACTCGTTGATAGAATCTGTGATAGGTATGAAACTCGAATAAGTGAATTAATCATTTTCTTCATCTATTAAAACAAAAATATATAAAAAAAAATAAAAAAAAAACATTTCTAATTTCAACTTTTAATTTGGTAAATATTATTATATCAAAAGTCCTTGTGAAATGACTCAAGTTATTACCTCTATTTTCATTTTATCAATTGTATTTGACCCATGTGAAATAGCAGATCAAATTGGCCCCGTTGTCGGGGACTCTCTAATAACAATATTAACCAATTTTAGAGTATTACTAACCATCCTAACAATTGTTTCTTCGTGTTTTGTTGCTCACAGGTCGGATAGGCTTGTTGTTATATCGTAGGCACGTTGCTAATAAAATAAAATAAAACCTAGTTTTCAGGAGACTGTCTCGTATTGCCCTGAAGTTTTGCTAGAAAATCAGAAAAAATTCCTTCGTTTAGACACCTTTTTCAATTTTTTGAATTTTTTCTATTCTCCAAAAATTTCAAAAACATTTGTGTTGCCTTTATTTGATTTTTAGAAATTTTTTGTGGTTTTTTTATATTTTTTGGATTTTATTTGATAGGGTTTTCAATTTTTGACTTCAATTTTAGCGATAGGGACATTGTTAGAATTTTCAGAATTTTGATTTTGCATTGTATTGTTATGATGATGCATGACTAGGGATAGTTCTCCAAATCTGCATTCCCTTGACCATGAAATAGATAGGACATTTTATTTACGTCGTAGACTTAATAGAGCTACTAGTGCTAACGAGTTAGAGTCAGATAGTGAGAGTGACAACTTGCTTCAAAATATGACTGATGCGAATAATAGAACCTTAAGACAACTTGCTACACCAAATGTCAATTATAATGCATTGATGAGAACATGTCCATTAATTCACAATAGTTTACAACTACAAAAAATTCAGTAGTGTTGACAAGGGGTGTGAATGAAATTCAAACTTCTTCCCACAAGAATTTAGAAGGTAGACTTGATGAGCTTACATCTTTAGTAAAAAAATTGGCAATAGTTAAAACCCAAGCAGTGGTCTATGGTATTTCCACTTCTCCATAGCATCCTACAGATTCATATCCTACATTGCAAGAAGATCCAATTGTTGATGCTCCTCAAGTGTAAGACCCTGAATTTTGTAAACTCTAATTTGTGCAATTTTAATGTATTATGTGTTCAATTGCGGAGACCTTTAACCCAATTTTTATTTTATAAATTAAGTATCAAATATATATTTTGTTAGAGTAGTAATACATGTGTGTGTGCGTGCGTGCGTGGGTGTGGGTGTGTGTGCGAGTAAATTTTTTTCAGAAGATAGTGTTTGTGACCTAATTTATTTGAGGTAAAACACCTATTTCTTCTTTCTTTTTTCTAAATTCATAAACTTTATATGGTGGGGGGTATGACTAAAATTTTTGAGTTCTTACTAAATCATTTGTTGTTGCGTTGTTGTTGTTGTTAATGATTTTGTTAGTAATGGTAAATAAAAAATTGATTTTTGATGTGTTTGAGTTATGTAATGAGTTATTTTCAAATAAATGAATTTTAACTGAAGTTAAAATTTTACAAACAAACAAAAAAATCAGAGTTCTTAAAGTTGTGAAAAATTTCAAATTTTAACTAAATTGAAGAGTTTGAGCAAAAACGTTAGATTGAAATTAAAATGTTTAGAGTTAAAAAAGTTACTTTTTTAATTACTCTTGTACTAAGTTTAAAAAAAAGTTTAGAGTACTTTATTAACTCAAAGTTTTGGTGCTTTAATAATCGAGTGTGTGTATGTTTAATTTGGAAAATATTCATTTTATTTAGTTTTAACTAAATAATGTAGATTATTTGGTTTTAAAATTTTGGTGTGTGAAAAATATATAATTTTGGAATTTTGTTGTGGTTGGATAAATTTTAGTTGTGAATAAATTGTTATAAATATTTATGTTATGAAGTTAACTCCTTGAGTCTCGAAAAGGAATCGAGATCGTTGGCACCGAATTAGCGGTGGAGAAAACTCGGATATATTAATGTTGTTGTGGTGATTAAACAAAAATAACTTTTCTTAGTTTATCCATTTCCAAAAATAGTTGTTATGATTGATGATAAGGAATGTATTAATATGGTTATCAAATATTTGAACTTGTGTTTTAAGGCATGTTAGTGAAAATATATTTCAAGTTTTTATATGTATACTTTCATTTTATTTTTTAAAAAAAATTGTATGATTTTAATTAAAGTTTCAAATTTATTAAGTAAAAGTTAAAGTCTTGAGTTAGAATTTCATTTTTTTTTTTTAAAGATTCTAAGTTTCATGAATTAAAATATAAGCTTTGTTGATAAGAAAAGAAAAATAAAATATTTAATATATTTTGAAAGGAATGAAACTATTTCAAAGATTTATAACCTTGAAACTAGAAAAAATATTTATTGATATCTTTTGTGTGGTTATGTAGTTATTTGGAACAAAAAAAATGAGTTATGGCAAATTTGAGAAAAATTTGTTGTTGGGTGAAAATTTTTCAGAAAAATAATTTAAGACGTTCGAAAAATTGTTAGTGAATTCACTGAAAAATTAAAGGATGTTAATTTCTAAAAATATGTTTTATATGTTGAAAGTGTTTTGTGGTTAATAGTACTATTAGTCCTTTATCATTGTAAACTCTTTTAGTAAAATATACTATACGGAGGTTAGGAGTAAGAAAGGGTTTGTAAATAGTTAAAGTTTCAGGAACTAATTTGACTAAGTCAAACACCATTTGATTAAAGGTGCCAGCACGAACAAGATTTTTCGCTGTGTTTGATTGTGGTAGTGATAGTTGTTGAAAAAACTATAAATAAGGTAAGGGATTCTTCCAAATTTTTAGATAGCACATAGGGACCTTATATGTGTGATTGATGTATGATTGATGTGTAAATATGTGATGATGCATTCTTGAGTGATAATACGTGTTGCAACATGCAGGGAATTTTATTGAAGATAATATGTCTTGAGTATGCTCTGTGAAAAATATAAAAAATTATTAGTGTGTAATGAGTATTAAAAGGGACTCTTTTAATAGCTACATTGACATAATGATTGTTGTGAAAGAGTTAGAGTATGCTTATGCACTTCATAATTAGTGGTGACCGTGATGGGCCACAGTGTTAGTGGTGATTGTGATGGACCATGATGTTAGTGGTGACTGTGATGGGCCACGGGATGGTGCCATGAATTGATTGGTCCATCTTATTCTTACGAGGATTTATTTATCGTGTGCTGATATGTGATATGTGGCACCTTAGTAATAAGTATGGTTTGTCAGCGGCAGTACATTTATGATTTACGTTCCTCGAGGAGGGTTTGGAAATTTCGAAATCATGTGCATTGGCATATAAACATTGCATTAGGATGCTTGGCACGCTATTCATGTTTGTTATAATATGATATTTATATATATATATATATATATATATATATCCTATTATTATTTGTTATCATGTCGTAAATGTTGAGTGTTATTGTTTGTTTTTATCATGTAATTGTTAAAAGCTATTTGTTAATTTTGATTGGTGACCCTTTACATTATTGTGGAAATTGGGCTTTTTCCTCAGATGATACCCGATTTCGTTCCACCAATTGTTACCTTCATGACGGAAACGTCGTTAGACTTCCCTAACTGAAACTTGTCGACTGCTTGGGAATACAACCCCATCTCAAGCAGAGCTACATATACGGGTCGAGTTAGAGCTCCCACTTTTGGAAGTGAGCTGTTTTGAGATTCCTACGTCGCTAAAGCCACTTATCTTGTGGGTCGACCTGACCTCTAAGGAGGCTGATCCCTTCATAGCTAATGAGGAGGAAGAATTTACTTCAAAGAGAGATATTGCATAAGATGTGGGTTGACCTTGTCGTTTTGTATTGTGACATATTATTTTATAAACTTGTTTAAAAAAATGCACTCGCACTATTAAAAATCGGGGTGTTACATCAAGCATATGCAACAAATATATACAATCCTCAAGCCAACTATGATCTGTCATCTAGTAGGTACAATCCTATTTGGAGAAACCATCCCAACCTGTGATGGGGAAATTCATCTACACAAAAGCAACCTACGCAACAGCAACAGCAGCAGCAAAATATTCCACAACAGCAAAACAATGCACCTTCATTAGAGGACCTCATTAAGCATATGGTTGTCCAGAATCTTCAATTTCAACAAAGAATACATTCCACCATTCAAAATTTGGAAACAAAGATTGATCAGCTAGCCACTTCAATTAATTAATTGAAAACTCAGTGGTCAAACCAATTGTTTGCATAGTCGGTAGTAAATCCAAATGCTCCCAATGTCAGTGCAATTACATTGAGTTCTAAGAAAGTTGTTGAAATACCGAAGGTACCTGAAACTACTGTGAAAAATAATAAGGTTGCTGATGACACTTTGATACCTGAAACTGCTGATGTTGAGCAAAATATACCACTTCCTTTTCCTAAAAGGGCATTGAAGGCTAAGAAAATGGACGAGGCAGATAGGGACAATGAGATCCTAGATACATTTAGGAAGGTGGAAGGGAACATTTCCCTCCTTGAAGCAATTAATCAGATTCCAAGATATGCAAAATTTCTAAAAGATTTGTGCACACACAAGAGAAAATTAAAAGGTAATGAAAGAGTAAACATGGGGCGAAATGTTTCAACCCTCATTCAGCCCATGCCTAAGAAATGCAAAGATCCATAAACTTTTTCCATTCCATGTACCATAGGCAATAGTCAATTTGAAAATGTTATGTTAGATTTAGGAGCTTCCATTAATGTTATGCCTACATCTATTTTTAACTGTGTTGCTCTTGGACCTTTACAGAGTATAGGTGTTACCATTGAATTGGCGAATAGGAGCAACGCTCGTCCTGTTAGACTTGTGGAGGATGTACTTGTTCAAGTTAATGAATTAATATTTCCTACAGATTTTTACATTCTGGACATGGAGGGAGAGGGAGAGAATAAGTCCAACAGAGCACATATCATCTTAGGAAGACCATTCTTGAAAACTGCTAGAACAAAACTTGATGTACATGATGGAACTCTATCCATGAAATTTGGTGATAGCATTATAAAATTTAACATCTTTGATGCTATGAAACACCCCATGGAAGAGTATTATATTTTTCAAACTGAATTTCTTGTTGATTTAATAGATGACATTTACCCTGATATGTTTGCTATTATTTTTCTTCATTGTCTGATTTTAATGATACTTATACTTGTGAATTCTGTACAAATACTAGATTGTGCTTTGTGTGTACAGAGATCAAAGTTGTCTTGCAGGTTGATCATTGTGCTGATATTTCTACTAACATAATTGATTTTGCAGACTTATCTTCAACCACTAGTGTTGTACCTTCCATTAAACAACAACAAACTATAGAGCTTAAACCATTTCCTGAAAATTTGAAATAAGCATATTTAGAAGGAAGTGGCAAGTTACCTATGATTATTTCAGCCAAACTTGAAGATGAACAGGAAGATAAGCTGTTGCAGATTTTGAGAAAACACATGAAGGAAATCGGGTGGACCTTGGTTGATATTCCTAGTATTAGCCCATCCATGTGTATGCATAGGATACTACTAGAGGATGGGATAAAATCAGTCAGGACACCCCAAAGGCTACTTAACCCATTAATTTTGGATGTTGTAAAAAAAGAAGTGACCAAGCTCTTGCAAGTAGACATTATATAACCCATCTCTGATAGTCAATGGGTGAGTCCGGTGCAGGTAGTCCCTAAGAAAACAGGACTCACAGTGGTTAAAAATGAAAATAATGAACTTATCCCCACACGAGTGCAAAACCGTTGGAGGGTATGCATCGACTACATGAGACTAAACCAGGCAACTAGAAAGGATGATTTTCCTTTACCATTCATTGATCAAATGCTTGAATGGTTGGCTGGTTATGTATGGTTTTTCTGGTTATTTTCATATTCATATTGCACCAGAGGACCAAGAAAATACCACGTTCACTTTCTCTTTCAGCACATTTGCATATAGGAGAATGCCCTTTGGCCTATGCAATGCTTTTGGCACTTTCCAACGTTGCATGATTAGTATTTTCGTTGATTTGATAGAAAACTATATTGAAAATTTCACGGATAACTTTATTGTGTATGGTTCCTCATTTGATGCATGCTTGAAAAATTTAGGTAGAGTTTTGCATAGATGTATTGAAACTAACCTTGTGCTGAATAATGAAAAATGTCATTTTATGGTAGACAAAGCATAGTTTTGGGACATGTGATCTCTAAAAATTGGATAGAAATGGATCATGCCAAGATTGATGTGATTTCTAATTTGCCTTACCCATCTTGCATCTGCGAGATTCGTTCTTTTCTTGGCCATGCAGGTTTTTACAAGCGCTTTATCAAGTTCTTCTGTAGTCAAATTTGCTGCAAAAATATGTCACTTTCACCTTTCATGACAAATGCAAAAAGGCGTTTGATTTCTTAAAGGCAGCATTGACCTCTACTCCATAATTCAGCAATCCAAATGGACCCTCCCTTTTGAAATTATATGCGATGCATCTAACAATCCAGTGCAAGCAGTCCTTACATAAAGGTTTGGTAAAGTTGTCCATATTATTTATTATGCTTCTAAAACTTTAGATTCTACACAGGTTAATTATACTACCTCTAAAAAGTATATATCTCAAATATGATATGAGATGTTAAGTATATATCTCAAATATGACATTTAAAATCATTTAAAATAATAGTATAGAGTAAATTAGTCATTCTCAATTGAGTTACTAGAAATTTTGGAATTTTGATCATTATATAATTTCGACAATATTTCTTGACAGTAATAAAATAATATGAAAGTATATAATAATTTATTTGAAAAAAGACTATAATATCTTAGGTCAAGGACAGATCCAGAAATTGATGAGAAGGGGGCTGACAAATATTATTAATATTAAATGAAAACTAAATTATAATAGTTAAATACACTTGTAAGAAAATAGTTAAATACATGCATTAAAAAAATAGTTAAACATATCGTAATGTTTTTTTTAAGTTGGGCACGTCGTACTTTCTTATCATAAAATTCATCAATAATAGAATATGTATCAAACTTTTCAGCAAGTTTCGTAAGCTTTTCTTTTAAAATATACATAAACGGTGGATGATTTTTCTATAATGCTCACTATAATATGATTGTTAATAAAGTAAAATTAAAAGTAAAATAGAAATGTGTATATATCTAAATAAATTGAAAGTTAATAAAAGAAACTAAATAATCTTATAATGAAGTGATAGCTCTAGCTATTTTAGGATCAGTACTTAAAGTAAAAATAAAAATTTTAATTTTAATTCTAATTCTAATTCTAATTCTAATGACAGTATCCCAATTGATGTTGATTTAATTAAAAAATATATATTTATTTTAATAAAAATATATATATTTATTATTTTATACTTTTATCGAATTGATATTGTTTAAATCATTATCTCATTTTGTGCAAGCAGTAAGGCTATAAAATAGGAAACAGAATATAGTTTCCAACATTCTCTTCCAAACATATGTTAATATAATATTATAATATATACTCCCACTGTATGCTATATGTTATGTTATATTATGTATGACTAAAAAGTTAGTAAAGAAGTGGGGCCCTACCCTAAATCTCCCACCTTGTAGTTTTGTCTTAGTCCTCGATAAAAATATCAAATATGAATAAAAAATTTATTAAATAATCAAAAAGATGTACAAAAATAAGGTGTAAACTAATCGAAACATCGATAGAATATAGAAGAATAGAGATAAATGAGAGAAAGAGAAAAAAGAGAAGAAATAATGAATAGTATTATTCTGTTATTACGTGATTTTTGTTACAATGTTAACCTTATTTATAGACACAAAGAAATGACATTGCTAATGGACCTTAATGAGAAATGACATCACTAATGGACCTTAATTATCCAACATTTGTGACACTCTCTTTGTCAATCGAGAATATGCCTCATTAAAATCTAACTAAAATAAATTCAGTGGAAAAAATATTAGTGGAGTTAAAAGAGTACATTATTATTTTATGAATTACATGGCATATTTATTTCTCCCCCTCAACCATACAAGTTTTGGTACCAGTTGTTTGAATATTCTATTTGGGAGTGATTTAGTGAAATTATTTTTGCAAAATTATCGCACAAATAAATTTGTTGAATGTTTATTTCACCGCTCTTCAGCAGATTATGAGTGAAAAAGAATTTTGGAGAAATGTGTTTTATTCGATCTCCTTTAATATACTCTACCTTCACCTAAGCAATGCATGAAGTATCATCTTCATAAATGATTTTTACATCCATTTTCTGGTATATTAACCAAAATTTTCTTGTATGTGTTGAATCAAAGATCTTAACCAAACACATTTTTTATTGGTATGGTGTAGTGCTAAAGGCTCTGCATGATTTGATGAACTTGTCGTTATAGTCTGTTTTATAGATCTCCATGATATGGTTGTACTTCCACTTGTAAACACTAACATGTTTGTGATATACCATTATAAGGATCTAACAGACAACTTCCATCTGCATAACCAACTAGTTTTAGTTTGGATTCTTTGGAATAGAATAAACTCATATTCATTGTAATAACTGTCTAATGACATAATTAACTGCGGCATAGTAATATAATAATTGCTATCTAATAACATAATAACTTCCTAATAATTTAATAATAAGAGATCTAACATTAATATTTTCAAACTCCTAGGAAATTGATTCAAGAGTTCTACAATGTATCTACCAAATAAATTGTAAATGACCTTCGTTGTTTGATGCGGGAGATTGTCTACAGATGTCTTGCTGGTACTGTGATATGGAAAAGTGAGAGTTTTGAATATTCAATAGTGTGAATGTCATTATATACAATATTAATTCGATTAAGAAAATTCAATTAAATATTTTAAAAATCAATTCAATTGTGATATTTTTAAAATTATAAGAATCATAAATTAAATATGAAATATCAATTTAATTACGAAGATTGTTTGTAAATGAAAAATCTAAAATGTATAGTAAATATACAATGTGGTATATGATAATTTGAGTATCATATATATTACAATTCTTGACGGATGCTACAGTGAATCAATACTTAAGAGTCATCAATCGTTGTTATTATTTCACTACAAATCACACTTAGATTTAAACAAATTTACTTAAAAATCTTTGATCTCGTGGTGATTAGTTTGGATAATGGAAAATACGCATGAAGTTTTACGTTCAAACCTCATTGCTTCTTCCATTTAGGCCACAGATAAGATAATGATTTCAACCATTCTAACCGTCTAATGAAATGAGATGTTCACTTATATTGATTGGGTGAGCTTTGTAGTCTAATAATAAAAAATTATTGCAACAATATTCTAATTGGTTTATAGTTGCTTAAATGTTATATGAATTCTGCATAATTAGTTTTGGTCATATAGTATCTTGAGATGCCCATCCTGTCTTCTCCAACTCTTGTCGTAGTGCTTGTAAACAAGCAAGATAAGATGATTTGCCATCACTTTATGCAATGAAGAATAACAATTGAGAAAGCACATATAAGTGATAGAGTTTTACCTTGATTCTTTTTCTATTCACATCAAAATCAAAGTTTCCAAACCTTGATGCTTATCGATACTCCACGACTGAACCCTTACCTGGTGGGAACCAAAACTCAACGTCCACACAAACTGTTCACATGGCAAATGGCAATGTTCTTGAAATCATATATAAATGTATTAAATGATTATGATGATGATTGAATTTCATTGATGAGTTTCCTTTTCTTAGATGTAATTTACACACATACCCCCAAGATTGCGCTTTGATACTCCACTCGAATATAATCTTCTTTCCTTTCAATTATTCGTGGTGTGAATTTGTCTGGTCTTGTTGATTCTATCTGTACAATTATCCACAACTGGTTTCAGCTTCACGTCACTGATTTAACAATTGCAAATAGCATGCTGATGCTATTACAATATAAAAATAATAATTGTTGAGTGAATCTCCAAATTGGTCTCTAAAACTAACAAATCGACAAAAACTATTCTGAAATTGTAAATTGTTGATTATATTATTCCACACATTACTTTCTGTTAGCAAATACTACCTTTGGTCCTAAATATGGGAGACAGGTGTGTCAAAATTGATGTAGCTGAGTGGAGGTAGTACTAATTATTGCCTAAAATCGAAAAACTCAAAATTCTACACATATGTGACTAAAATGACAACAATTTATAGTTTGAGGAAGGTTTTGTTAATTTATTAATTTCAGTTAGAAACATGACTAGAATTGTATATAGCCACACACACATTGTTTGTTCTTAGAATTAGATTTATTACCACTTCTATTAGCTCCTCCAATGCCGCTATTCTGTCTATAGGACTTTTCCTACCTTCAGGGTTATAGTTCCTGTACAATAATTAAAAAAATTAAATGAAGTGAACCTCTTCTCTCTAAGCTTAAAATGAAGATGAAAAAAAGAAGGAAAAATTACCAAGGAGGAGCATAATGGATGAGATCACTGACATTCTCAGAAGTTGACACACAATTCTTAGTTGCTGGACACAGAGCCAATGCTGGTGAATTTTTCGGAACTCCAAGATATTCAGGCTTCTTTCCACTGCAGGATATGAGATAAAGTCAATATGAATAAATTATTTTTATAAACTATTTCATCCACTCATAATTTGTTAAAAAAAATGATATGAAATCTTGAATGAAAGGTATAAGGAAAACATGGTGTACCTGAAATTGAAGATGGCACCAAGGGTTGCTAATACACTGCTCCTCAATATGAGTTCTCTTTAATTTAATTAAAAATAAAATAAATTTAAGTATAAGAGATAGAGATTGAGAAAATGAAATAAATAAATAAATAAATAGATAGATAGATAAATAAATAAATAAATAATTAGGAAGTTGAAACCTTCGATTAATTTGGTTGTCGAGGTTGTCCTCCTGCTTCATATGAAGAATACGAGGAAGAGAAAAAGTGTTAATATGATTATTTTAATAGGGTAATTTGAGGTTGTAGAATGTTGCTAAAGATGATGAAGCCATTATTAGGTTATTTAGGGTAGGAACTTCAACTTCTTCTTCAACTAGAACTTCAATATGAGTTCAAAGTATCTTAAATTAACAAAAAGTAATACAAAATGTGAAAATCGTATGAAATTGGTAGAACGGTGGGTGAGGGAGGGACGGATATTTCCTTTCTACCATATTTTTTATTTTGTTAAATTATTATTACATTAATTATTACACCGTGTTTTGCTATCTACCCATCAAATTTTCATAAAATTAAACTATTATTTATTATTTTATTTATTTTTAAATTTTATTTTGATTCTCTCTCTTCATCACCACCACTCATCTCGAAATATTTCACATCTATATCAAATACTAATAATAACTGACATACATTACTCTTAACTTATATCACATAACTATTCTGTTTTTATTATGTTTAAAATCACTAACAAAATATGTTTATAGATATGTTGAGCTTATATTTTTTTTCTTCAAAAATTAAAAATGTTATGTGATATGTGTTCACATAAATGTACACAAGTTGAGTTTAAGTACTTGTAAAATTTTGCAGTGTAGAAAAAGTGTGTACTTAAATTCAATTCACGTAAATGTACCTAAGTTTATATGTGTATACGTAAATTGAATTCAAGTACATGTAAAATTTTGCAGTAAGTAGGAGAAGTGTGTACTAGAACTTATCTCATGTATGATGGTTATTTTGAATTTTTATCACAAGAAGTTGTCATTTGTGTTATAATTCAACTTCAATCTCATAAGTGACAATTTGTCTCATGTATAATAGTTCTTTTAATTTTTTATCAGTGAAAACTTATTTCATGCATGACATAGCAATTTCATTAGTGACAACTTGTCTATGTATGAAATTTCAAAAATTCGGTATTAGATAGTGTAAAACAATTACGCTTTTTAGTCTATTCAAAATTATTTTGCAAATAATTGTATTCCTTGTTAGAACAATACATAAGCTTAAATGGTCTTCAAGTAAAAACTAAAAAGTGAAATAGATAAAGCTTAATTTGTTTCGTATATTTCAACATCAATAAATTATAATTAGTATATAAATATCAATAATTATATAATCACTGATGTATCTAGTCTCATGTATACCAACTCAATGAGTCGTGTATGATAGTTGTCTCGTATATGAAATTTTTATAATTGAGAACTTGTCATGTGTATGATAGTTATTTTGAACTTTTATCAATAAAAAATTGTTTTGTATATGATAGTTCAAATTGTTATATTTTAAGTTGGATGTTGAATCCTTAAGATGTTATATTTATGTCGTACATATATTAGTAAAATCAATACACAACTAAAAATATATATTTGAATTGTAATTCAGAACTATTACATGTGAAATACCAAGTGAATGACCATATAAAAATGACAATTTAAAATAATGTTATATACACTTTTGGTAATAGAAATCCCGTTGTCTGCATGTGAGGCTCTACATGCAGAAATATGAGATATGTACATTATTATGAATTTGACAAGACAGTAAGGTTTCACTCATGTCATTGTTAATCACGATTCCAAAGTGTTGGATAACCTAAAATTGCAATACCAATAGAACCATACCGTGGTTTGTTATATTTGTGACCTTATGGATGTGAATTAGTAGATCTACATTAACCATATCTTGTGAGAAGACAACAAAAATGTTGTTTGACTAGCGAATTTTAACTTCTTTTAATTATTTTTTGAAGTTTATGTATTAGATAGTCCTACTAAGGATTTTCACAAGTTCCTATTTGATGACTTATTTGAGACTTGAATGCATAAAAATCTTTGTTTAGTTTCTTAGTTTTCCCTTTTCTTTTAGGTTTTTTATATGTACCAAAAAAAAATCTAATTGTCCATTTCAACTTTTTGCCACTTATTGGTAATATTCTTGAAGGTCTAATCTCTATAATCTTAAGAAAAGAAGTTAGAAACTAAAATAGGCGGACTAATTTGAGTCAAATTTGGGTAGCTTTTAGGTAGTCCTTAAGCATATAGATAAATTTGTATCTTGTTACTTGCATCTATTACACAATGAATTGATATCAATCCCAATTAACTCATGCGTTGATTGGTTAACAAATGCTTATATGAATTGTTGTCCACATAAAAGTTTGAATCTTTGTGGTATTTTTCAAGTCCACCAATTACGCCACAATCCGATCATTGGTTGAATGTTACACCTCTAAATATGGTAAGCGCTCTAAAATGTAAAATGGTGGGTATTTGTTCTTCCTCACCCGATATTTTTTAGTCCATTATTGTTAGTGGGATCAAGGACAGCAAGAATTTGTTGAACAATGCTCCAAGGAAGATTACTAATAAGTAAGTTTGGATATCAATCTATTATCTATTATATATATTAAAATAGACTCATAGACATGTCATCAAATATTGTGCCACCTCATTCAAATATTGTCACATAAAAAAAAAAAAATCTGATGTGGCACATATAACGAACATTCTTCCTCTTTCTTATTTTCATATTTACAATTTATTTTTAGCATAAATATTATTACATTTTTTTCGTATAATATTATGTAGAACTATTCACATGCCATAAGATACAAATTACAATACAATAATTATCTGTTATTCGACACTCATTGCTCCTCCATCATTATTGATAACGGTTCTTCCTAGACATGTCATCAAATATTGTGTCACCTCATTCAAATAATTAAATATTCAACACTCATTGCTTCTCCAATATTATTGATAGGGGTTCTTCATCCATCATTATTGATAACGGTTCTTCCTAGACATGTTATCAAATATTGTGCCACCTCATTCAAATATTGTCATGCCAAAAAAAACTAATGTGACACGTATAACAAACATTTTTTCTCTTTCTTATTATCATACTTGCAATTTGTTTTTAGATCAAATTTTATTACATTTTTTCATATAATATTTTATAGAACTATTCATATGGCATAAGTTATAAATTACAATACAATAAATATCAGTATTCATATGCCGTAAGTTACAAATTATAATACAATAATTATCAGTTATCAATTATTCGACACTCATTGCTCCTTCATCATTATTGATAACGGTTCTTCTCTTCCTACATTTGGTCATTTTAAAGGTTTCTCAACAGATAAATATATGACTATACTATAAATAGTGTAAGTTATTTTATATCTCGAAATAGGAAGACAATGGCATATATGATCATTGATATCTTTTCAAACTTTTTTCTTCTAGATAAATAAAAAGTGTGAGAATTCTTACATTTTTTTTAGTTTACATTGATTTCTCAACAAATAAATACGTGACTATAATTAGTATAAGTTATTTTATATCTCAAAATAGGAAGACAATGACATATATGATCATTTACATGGTTTCGAACTTTTTTTTTTTTAAATAAACAAAAAGTGTGAGAATTTTTACATTTTTTAGTTTACACGTTTTAGTTTTAATTCTATTTATATACTTTGATAGAAAATTTTGCATGTCCTCTAAAATATTGATATTGTTATGTATGGTTATATACTAGAATATATTTTTAGGGCTTATATTTCATTATATAGTATATGTATGGTCATATACGTTGAAACTTGAAACATGTATGACATATATGATCATTTACATGGTTTCAAACTTTTTTTTTTCTTTTTATGTTAGATAAACAAAAAGTGTGAAATTTTTTACATTTTTTAGTTTACATATTTGAGCTTTAATTCTATTTATATACTCTGAAATGTTGATATTATTATGCATTATATTCATTACATAGTATATGTATGGTTATATACGTTGAAACTTGAAACATGTATTGTTATATAAGTTGAAACTTGAAACATGTTTACTAAAATATATTTTTAGGGCTTATATTTCATTACATAGTATATGTATGGTTATATACGTTGAAACTTGAAACATGTATGATTATATAAATTGAAATTTGAAACATGTTTCTAACACCAATACACATCCCTTAATTTTAGTGATACTGAAATTTTTCACCTCATTTTTAGATGTATCAAGTAAAAGAATGTAATATTTAACTCTCTATGATTTTTTTAGATGAAGAATAATAAATACTTCATATCTATGAGATAGACTTATCTCACATTTTTAATTTCTACAATTATTTAATTTTTTTCAAATTGAATATTACATAGTATAATTACTGGAAAAAAATATATTTTAAAGAAAAATAGTTATTTTTAGTGAGATCTATAAAATATATCAATCTATCACATATCACTTATTAGATAACTAAAATTAATATTCAAATAAAACATAGAGATATAATTATACCATTGTTGATATGGAATTAGAGCAACATTTATATATTTTCTGAAATATTGATATTGTAATGTATGATTATATACTAAAATATATTTTTAACTTTTTTCAAATAATAAATTATTTTTCTCTTTTTACAAAATAGTAAATTGTTTCATTACTAGAAAAAAAAATATTTTTAATTTCTTTCAATGTATGTCAATCAATGATTCAATTATATGATAATATCTTACGTTATCAATCTTTCGCACGATTATTTTATTTAATGGCGAATAATGATTCATTTTCTCTCGTATTATGTATTTCTTGATAATATTTTTTTGATAATTATTATTATTATTATTATTATTATATATTTTTCATTACACTCAATTTATGACAATCAATTACACTTATGAGTAATATTTTACACTTAACAATCATTCTTTATTATTCATGCACAATTTTTCAACAACTTAATGGTAAATAATGATTTTATACGTTGAATATTCAATTATATATTCAATTTAATGAAAAAAAACCACATAATCACTTATAAGTATTGTCATGCTCTTTACCTAACCCTTTGTAGTATTTTAATATGGTAACGAAAATAAGAAAATAATTGAAATTGTATAAATTCATGCCATATTTTTTCTCTACTAAATTTTATTCTTCTTTTATTTCTCTATATTTTTTTTTTTAATTTATGTCTTTCAGCATAATATTTTGTTATAATTTTTT